>JAPKLX010000011.1:1091509-1124253 GCA_026898415.1 Leonotis leonurus
GTTGGTGTTTCGACAACACATATTTTACAGTTGAGATACACTTTCAAAAAGTAAATTACACATCAAGTAAGTCAGGGTCTAAAAAGCCATCACTCCGTTAGTTGTGTAAAATTTCACGTTTTCTCGACAACATGTCTAAACTCTAGCTCCATCCGGCAATTAGCGCCACTTGGAGGGGCTCGCAGCAGTGATATCTAACATCGTCCCTTGTTGGATCAATACTATATAAATTTCAAGGGAATGAACCAGAAGTCGCACTATATATATACTATAACATCCTAAATTGCATGGATACCATGATAAAAGTTTCTACAGGCATATTAGCACTGGGAGCTGTCCTGCAGTTACCAAAGATGAAAGCACTTCTTGGTGAAATCCATATTTGTGAGGAAGAAAGCCGATTCACAAGGTCAACAATTATTCGTCTCCCAATACATGCCAAGTGATGTGAGTATAATATATTCGATTTAGATCCCTAAGAAAGTATTGAGGCGATCTTGGCCACACCTTGAGGATCCTAGCCTTGTAGATTAGTGCATGTGCCACAAATTGAAAGCAAATGCTACATAAGTGGAGGAGCTTACGATGCTCCATGCTGTATCCATTATGTACATAAATGTATAAAGGTAACGTAATGAGACATAACTCCACGATTTAGATATGGCAACAGTGCCCTATAAGTCAGTCCAGATATGAATTAGTAATGAAAAACTCAATGATATGAATTTACCATCGGGCAGTAAGTAGGGGAGAGATGGCAGGCCAGAAGGGTAGAGGAATCCTTCGGAGCAGAGCTTCATGAATGACTCGACGTCGTTTTGAGGCTGCTGGAAGTGGAAAGGCACCATTTCTTGGGACTGGGGAATAAACCAAGAGGGAAGCAATTTGGGAGCCGTGGCCAATTCGGGCTTCGGAGAAAGAAAAGGATTGGGGTTTGTCCGGATTGGCCGATTGAGGAACCGCGTAGCCATAGAGGCTCCAGTTCGAATTAGGGTTTTGGAGGAAGCCATTATGAGATGATTGGAGCCGTGGAGAAGGAAGTGAAGCGAGTGATCGTTAAACCCTAAGGATCAATTGAACTAGAAATTCTGCGTGTTTACCTTTCTCTTTTTTATTTATTTATTTCAAGTGAACAAAACTTTGTTTTTCCCATAAATAGTAAAGCGATACAAAAATTGTTATTTCATGAATTAGATAAATATTAAAATTTTAATAAAAATTTTCATTTTCAAATTAATATCTATTAATTAGAATATAATTTAATGTAAAATAATAAAAAATATATACTAAAGAAAAGAAAAGGAAAATTGTTTGATATTGGTTCAAATCCAATTCGTGAGTACATGAACAATTGTTGCACCGTTCATATGTATTCTCTTGTAGAATTAGATCGTCCAATTTTATTTTATTTTTACATTAAAATATAATGTCTGACTTGTCAATTGTGTGCCGTTTACTCCATCATAGCGAAAATTATGTAAATCGGAGTGAAAAGGTAAAGTTGTTCTGATGAGCCATTTATCTAAGAAAGCAAATTATGCCCCTCAAATAGTCTTATTTTCTTTTTCAGCTATTTTATTTTTTCATCAAAATATATTGCAAGTCCGGTCATGATTTTTTCTACTACTAGTATTGAAACTAACATTGAAGTATTGAACCTTTTTCAATATGACCAAGTACTCAAATTCAAATCTTCTTTTTATTGTGATAAAAACTCAGAATACACAAGTAATAATGATGGAAAAATAGGTTGGTTAGGTATGAATTGATGCAACACCCCAAAGAAGTGCACTAGGATCTTTGCTCTAACTTTGCTCTCAACGCTTCAATCACTGCTGAGAAATCATCATCGCTCAGCCCTTGTGATTTCGCCACTTTGTAGAGCTCGTTTGCAGCTGCTGCAATAGGCGTTGGCTGAGAAACTGTCTCAGCCAACCCTAGAGCCAGTCTAAGATCCTGTGTACGTTACTTTTTCCGTTAATACCCGGAAAACTAAATCTCCGGGAAGGAGATGTTCTTGGTTGTAGTAAGATGAAGAGAGTGATCAGAGATTGGCTACCTTCTGTTGATGCTTTAATGGAAATGCAGTAGGATAAAGAGACTTCACCATTGAAGGACCTTTCATGGAGTACATTGGTGCACTTATGGCACCTTGGGAGATTACCTGCAGAAAGAAAAAAAAAATAGTGCGCTTTTTAATCCGAAAACACGAAGATTGCCTGTGTATGACAGTATGATAGTGTTCTAGTGAATCTACTAGTGATTTAAGCAAAGGTATGAAAAGGAATTGCCATGCTTTAGGTATAGGGTGTATGTGAAAGAGGAAACAAAAATCGAAACTTTTAAACTGCCCGGATGGGATGGGATGGAATGGAATATCTGGCCTAGAAATGTGTGGCTCGAACTGGCCTATGAAGGCTATTAATGCATAGTCCGTCGAGCTCACCCGAGACCAGAGGCAAAGCGAGATTTCAGCTTAGTGGCATCAGGCTTTACTCCTCTGTAGTTTTGGTGGTGATTGGGTTCAGGTCATAACCCATATCTAGATTCATATTACTATGTGTTTTATTTAAGAAGACGTACCTCGACAAGCACACTTGGGTCGAGACCTACTTTCTCGCTAAGGAGCAATCCTTCGGAAAATGACGCCATCATACTGCAAAATCATGCTAAAATGGTCAACGCTTATGTGCTGGAGACAAGGCGTACGCCTTAGAAGACGAGTATTAGAGGTTTTGGAATAAACGGAACCTTCCCATAATCATGTTGACGACGAGCTTCATCGCAGCACCATTACCAACTTCGCCAAGATAAAATCTTGACTAGAATAATTGTGCAAACATGTGAGAACAAAAGGGATCACCACAATTTTGGTCAATAGAAGTAGAGGAAAATAATCGAGGAATCACCTTTCCCATGAGGTCTAAAAACGGAGCAGCCATTTCATAGAGAGATTCGTCTCCTGAAAGATCAAGTTTTTTGCTTTATGCAAGGTGTGTAAAACAATTTTGTTGAAGAGATCGAAAAGTGTTTGATTTTCAGATAAAGAAATTGAAGCAAGAATATTTACCAGCAGTAAGAAAAATTAGCTTTCCATCCTCAGCTGGCTTTTTAGAGCCCGAAACTGGAGCCTGTCGAGACAAAGGAGAATACGCGTCTGTCATTAGTACTAGATGACAAATCCCTTCACGCTCGTATTTAGATAAAGACATCAAATAATTGACCTCCAAAAATAGAGCTCCTGCAGATTTTATCTGTGCGCTGATCAATTTTGAAGTTGCACCGTCAACGGTGGAGACGTCTACATAACTGCATAAATAATTTTTCACATCATATCTTGAGAATATAATTTCCAATCGATTTTTTGTGAGAAAAGTTGAAAGAAAAGATGTACCCTTTTCCGGGACTCATACCACTTGCTGCCCCTTGCTTCCCACATGCTACACCGGCCTAAAAAATTAATGAAACTCAAGTACTCAATAAGATGAGACTGCTGCAGAAAGTCAACTTTATACTCGACAAAATATATACTCACTGCACTTTCGGGATCGGCAAGCATAGCAAATGTGACATCACAAGAGGCAGCTACTTCCTCGGGCGAGGGTTTATATCTGCATCATCAGAGAATTCCTTTTAAACAAATTGGAAAAGGATAATGTAGGTATTATAAATCTTTAAAACTTCCATGTAGTTTGGAAAGTTAGTCAAATTTCAGTAAATGAAACACCGGTTGAAGTACTTCCCCGTATCTAATATAGCTTCTCTAATATTATTCATTCCTAAACGGATTTGAACACCTACAATTGGGTGAGCCTGACTAAAATCAAAATACTTCCCCTCATAGACTTATTAAGGAACTAACTTACTTTGCACCCAAGGAGATAAGGGGGTCGCATTTGCTTTTTGTCCGATTCCAAACAGTGACATCGCATCTGCATCACATATTGAACCTCCAAGTTTATAAAGTAAACCATGACCATGTAATAAACTATCATAATAGACCTTCTGCATAAACAAGAAATTTGCGAGCGAGAATATGAACTCAGCAACTAAATAAACGGAACCCTACCCTGCTTTTATGAGATTTTGTGCCATTGGAGAGCCCATTATTCCAAGCCCCAAGAAACCAATGCGAGTTGGGAACTCATCTGTTCAACCACAAGAACTTGAAGATTTTGTTGAAACAACATATATAGGGCTTTCTGAATGCAAAACTTCTTCACGTTGAACATAAAAATATGATGAGGAACTTTTAAATCTTGTTTGCTGATTAAACTCATCTTCCAATGCAAATGCAAGACCGAAGTTATCCTCTCAAGTAAATATCAGTACCTATTACTCTATATGAAATAGGAAAGAGCCTTGAAAACTATATCTTGCATGAACAAGACCAACCATAGTGTCGTAATACCTGGAAAATATGGTACATGGTCTCTAGAGCTAGAAACATGATCAAAGTTTACAATAACACACAAAAACAATTTCAAGATGAGAAACTAAATGCCAAAATCTTCCCATTATCTTCAATTAGGAGCTCTCAACGAGTTGTAATAGCTCAGCAACTCAAACACCAAAGTATGAGACAGAAGAAGATATCAAACAAGAACCACACACAAACGTATAGTTCCCAACAAAAGCAAGATACCATGCACATAACCTTAAACAGAAGTACCTATAGCCCATCAAACAAACACGATAACTATCAAACACACACACACACACAGAGAAGTACCTTTGGTGGGTGAATTTGATTCTTGAGAAGAGAAGGCCTTCACTTGAACACATAAGTGAGGTTTTATTGAAAAGCAAGAAATGGGGTTAGCCCTCAATTGGAGTGGGGAAAAGCTTGTGCACATAGCCATGGCTTCTTGTGGAGAGAGAATTGCAGCAGAGGTGAGATAATGGTTACTCTAGCTGGCCCTCACCATCCCAATCTTGCCCATCCCTCTTCCAAATCTTGAACTTTTTGTCACTAGATAACCATAAAATTGAAGTTTATGGGTAAGAAATCGTTAGACGTGGAAAAAGCGCAAATTAACTGAAACTCCATGGAGAGTAAGAAGTGGTATACACTACGCTACACAGTATAATGTGGTAATCCGGACAAAGGGTGTAGAAATCAAGTTTAAATAGGCTGTAATAACCAAATGGCTTAAATCTAATTTAATTGTTTTCGAGATTAGTTCCATATAGTCTAATTCATTCATCATTTTCCATTATATTCGGTGAATAATTTCATTTCCGTTAAATTGTAATTTTGTTCTCATTTTATTAATAATGACTTACTTTGCTTTCACAATTTATTTGTTATTCCACTCGATTACAAGCATGACAACTATAGATTACACGCAGTAAATGGCTTGAATAACTCATGAGTTCAATAATATTTCATCGGATCATGTTTAAGCTCATTTACGAAAGCTTTTACTAAATAATTATGACTATGAATACCCTTTTAATCCGAAATTAATGTGTTGGTTCGAATTAATAAGAAATTAAAATGTTTAGAATCAAGATTTTATAATTAGGGATGTCAGTCAGACCAATCTACTTAGGTTCGGGTTAAGTTTATCAAATTATCGAGTTATTTGATTCACATCAATTCGGGTTTGTTTTTTTTAAGGTTGAAAATTTTAATCTTTAACACTAAACTTTCGATCTTTGAGCTAGTTTATTGGTCTAATTGAATTATAATATTTAAAGTTGGGCTAGGTCCGCCTAGGCACCCGGGTGCTATAGCTTGGTCGATACGATTATGGGCTAATCGATTCTATCTGATCACTAGAATACAAGTCAGCCATCTGGGCAGACACCTAAGTAAGATTCGATCTAAACGTGTTTAGTTGTTGCTAGTCGATGTAAATTGGGCGAGATGGTTTGGGCTGACTAGGAGGCTAAATGGATTTTTACTAACATTTAACTGATTTTTAAAATTATGGAAATAAAAAAATTAAGACTATATATCATATTTATTTTTATTTAAAGTTACTGTTGATATTATGGAAATAAAAAAATATGATATAAAATTATCAAAAACAAACATTATAATTCAATAAGCATAGTACTAGTTCTAACTTCTAAGCACTTAACAACTTTTAAAACAGTGATTCAGTGTGCTTATATATACGTGAATGTGAATTTGTTAACTTTAGAAAAGAGAAAAGAAAGCAGAAGGCCCCTACTTTTGCCTCAAAACTTCAAGCCTCAAAAATTCAAGCTTCAAAAAAGGAAGGAGCGTGCAATCTCAGTGATTTTCGATCTATCTCCTTGATAGGTAGCTTATACAAGGTGATGGCTATACAAGGTGATGGCTAGTAGATTGAGGTCTGTTATGTAGAAGATTATTGGTAATTTGCAAACTGCATTCATTAAGGGGAGATATATGCTTGATGGGGTTGTGGCCATTGAAGAAGCAAAAGTTGAGGAAAAAAGTAGAATCATCTTCAAAGTAGATTTTGCTAAAGCTTATGACACAGTGGATTGGTCTTTTCTCCTTGAGATGATGAGACAAATGCGGTCCCTTTTCTTAATTGTGGCGGAGGGATTAAACTGGATGGCTAGAAAAGCTATTGCATTGGGTATGTTGAAACCGGTAGAGGTGGGGCTGGAAAAAATTGTGGTATCTCATTTCCAATATGCGGACGATATTCTATTTGTGGTCGAGTGGGGTGTGGAGAGTGTGAAGGCTGTGAAATATTTGTTAAAAATTTTTGAAATGGTGTCGGGCCTTTGAGCTAACTTTGATAAATACTCCCTCCCTCCTCCCCAAATAAGTGTCCTCTTAGTAAAAAAGTTTTGTCCCTCAAAGAGTGTTCTATTTCAAAAATCAATGTAAAAATAATATCAAACTTCCAATTTTACCCCTCCCATCATTGAATTAATTTTTACTTTTTATGTTCCCCATAAAATAATTAGGGGTAAAAGTGAAAATTAAGTTATTATATTGGTATGTGAGTTTTGAAGATGTGGGACACTTAATTGGGGACGGAGGGAGTATAGGATTTACGGGTTGAATGTCGACGTGGATGAGCTTAACTACATGGCTGATGTGCTTGGATGCAATGATTTATTTAGGAATGAAAGTGGGTGGAGGATGGTCAGATGTGGTCGAAAAGATCGAATCTAAGCTGAAAAATTGGAAAGTGAAGTCCCTCTCTTTGGGAGGCAGATCTACTTTGGTAAAGTTGGTTCTTGAGGCGATTCTCACATATCGGATGTCCTTTACACCGATGCCGATCTTGATTGCAAACCATATTCCAGACATTCAAAGTAGATTCTTCTAGGGAGGAGACGAGACTTCGAGAAAAATATGTTGGGTAAAGTGGAAAAAACTATGTCAATCAAGAAAAAGTAGGGGGCTTGGGATTTAGAGATTTAGAAGGGTGTATTGGTCGTGTAGTTTGTAGGATTTTTTTAGATTTTTAAAATTTAGGGGTATTCAATTCAAATTTTTAAAAATATTTAAAAATTAAGAGGTATTCAATACGAATTTTAAAAAGTCTTATAAAATCTTTAGGTATTCAACACTCCATAGATTTTAATAGTTTATGGATTTTCATGGATTCTTTTTTAAAATTATAAATAGATTGTTCTCTACAAAATCTCTTATCACTTGGGATTTCAACAGATTCTTCCACAGACTTCTACAAACTCGATTAGAGATGACAATTTAGCCAACCCGACTCAAGCCTGCCCCAACCCGAAAATAATGGGCCACCCAAGCCCGACCTGATGATGTTATAGGTCGGGCTTGAGTCAAAATCTTAAGTCCGATAGGTGATTTTGGGCCAATTTTTAGGCCCGACATACCGAGGCTCCTCCAAGTCCGACCTGACAGTTATATAATTAATATATAAATTAAATAAGATATATAACTAAATAAATTTGGAAGTAATATTTATTTGCATTTAGTATAATAAATATTAAAATATATAAAATACAATAAAAAATAAATATATATTTTTAATTTATTAAAAATAAAAAATATTTAAAATTAATTTATCAAAAAAATCATTGATCTAGCTCGATTCCGCCCGATTCATATGGGTGTGGGCCTAATTTTCAAGCCTGACTGGACCATGGGCCTGGTTTTGGCCTGTAGATATAACCGCTGGGCGGATTTGGGCATAGGGAAGTCCGGCTCAGCCCGACCCATTATCATCCTTAAATCTGACTACCATTCTGTTATTTCGGATCCCTACTAGGGGTGATAATTTTTGCCTATTTTGATCCAAGTCTGTCCAAGTCTGACAACAATGGGCCTCCAAAACCCGACTCGATGACGTAATGGTCGGGCTTGGACTAATGTTTAGATCAGACATACCCAAGTCGGCCCAAGCCTGATCTGAATATTTAGATATTTAAATTATAAATTTAAAATAATATAAATACAATTATTATTATCATTAATGTATAATAAAAATAAATTAATTGACATGTTAATGAATATTAAAATATATAATTTTATTTTAAAATAAAATAAATAAAATATGTATGTCTGCTCAAGCCCACCCAATCCACATGGGCCTGTACTTGACCTTGAATTACAAATCGGGTTGGGCCATAGGTCGGGCTTGGGCCCATCCACAAAATTGCGTGTCGGGTCTGGACATAGGGAAGCCTGGTCCAACCCGGCCCATTGTCATCCCTTATTCCGTAGTCTATTAAAATCTATGTAAATCAATAAAAAAGAATATATTTAACAATCCTATCAAATCTATGGAAATTCATGTAGATCTATAAAAAAAAAGTCTGACAAACTCTATGGGAGTATGAATTTTCTAAATTCACAGACTTTATAAAGTCCAAAAAAATCCAACAGAATCTCAATTGAATACACCCTCCTTAAAGTGGTTTAACTTGGCCTTACTTTGCAAGTGGAAATTGAGGTTTCTTCACCAAAAAAACCATCTTTGGACTTGATTGATTAGATCAAGATAGGAAATCTGGTGTGCAAATAGGATGGAATCAAAATGGAGAAGAAAAACGGTGGTGGAAGAGAATAGTCCAACTAATTAAGGGTGAAAAGGGCAAATGGTTTTGGGGTCGGATTCGGCTTGATCTTGGAAATGGGAGGGAGACGGATTTTTGGAGAGGGAAATGGGTTGGGAACATCACCTTGAAAACAAACTTTCCAAGGCTCTTCCACTTAAGCTCTTTGAAAGACGCTAAGGTGTATGACATGGGATCGTGGGATGAGGGAAAGTGGATTTGGAATCTGAAATGGCGAAGAGAAGGGAAATCGACATGGTGAGAAACTTGATTGAATGCATTCAAGATCGTGCGATTACGGATAGAATACCGGATAGGTGGATTTGGTCTAAATCAAAATATGGAGCTCCTTCGGTTAAAGAAATGTATGAGGAAATCGTCAACAGCACGGCACAGGCGGATCATAACGAGATGGAGGGAGTTAAAGAAAAACTTATCTGGAATACAATTACACCGTTAAAAGCTCAAATAATGGTTTGGCGAGCTTTGATGAATAGGCTACCAACTTGCGACAATCTCATTACAAGAATTAATCTCCCGATGCAAGAGGGTGGATGTCGTGGTTGCGAAGGAGTGCTCGAAACAACTCACCATCTATTTCTTGACCGCAGTTCCAATCTGAGATACGATTATTGATTGGATTGGTGTGAAATGGGCTGCTCCTTGCTCCATGGAGGCACATTTTCGCCTTTTTTCCAGTTTATTTGGGCGTAGCAAAATAAAAAGGAGATTGGTGGGGCTCTAGATATGTGTCATATGATCTATTTGGTGATGGAGAAACAAGGTGACGTTCGAAAATGCTAACTAAGACTTTAAGTGCATGGAAAAAGAGATTAAATGTCAATTTTTGTTTTGGTGTGCAGCTAAAGATTTGTAATCTTCGGAAAAAAATTTTATTGAGTGGAATAGAACAAAACTTGGTGTTGTTTGGAATGAGATGTAATTATGGTACGTCTTGTACCTTTTTGGTTAATAAAATTTTTCTTTTTCTAACCAAAAAAATAAAAAATTAAGAAGTCACAATCTACTCTAATAATATTATATATATTTATAAAAGAGTGTCTATTCTTACAAATTAACTTTGTCTAAAATATCTCTCTAATATATATTTTAAAGACAATATAATAATTATATTATTTTAGATTAAAAAAACACTGTTTGACATAACAAAAAGAAACCTTGTATATTAAGAACTTTTCAAGCTATAATAAGATCCATCTATATCTATATGTTGATTTAAAATTTATATGCACTGCATGTAACGCTCTACTAGTAGTAAATAAAATTCTACTATGAAAGAGTGTTATAAGACTTATATCAAAATGTTTTAGTATCATTTTTCAAAACATTCCTACCTTAGTTACACACAAGGATATATACAATGCAAATAATCTCTACTAAACCATTACTAAAACACAATTGAAACAACAAAATGTTTTAACAATTTCTAGTACTAATAGTTGATATGAAATATTCATTCAATAAATTCACGTGCTTAAACCATTACTTCCTGTAGGGATGAAACCTCCCACCATTTCTGGCATCACCGTTCCCATACCCTCTTCCGCCGCCATACTCACCACTGGAGACACCACCAGAGCCATTTGCAGGGCCACCTCCTCCATCGCTGCCATTGCTTTCAAAGCCTTCATCACCACCACCCCCAACACTGCCAATGCCACCACTATATCCATTATGCATGCCATAACCACCACCTCGGTTGTAAACAACCGGAACTCCAAATCCTCCTCCACCACCACCATATGCACCACCGTTGTAGTAGGGACCGCCTGATCCATAACCATAACCATATCCGTACCCAGGGTAGAACCCTAAGGCCCCACCAGCATAGTTCCCAGCCATATTTGCATAACCACCATAGCCACTATAGGCTCCGCCCATCTTACTACCATAGCCACCATAGGCTCCTCCCTCTGAAACATCAGCAGAGTTGCCAGGAGGATTGGAACTACTGCCACCATAGCGAGGCCGACTTTGACTGGGATTGTCAAAACCAGATCTTTTTGGTTCAGCCCTCTTTATCTCAACCTGCAAGTTTCCATTTTTTTTATGTTTAGTCACTTTATTAGTATTTTGTAAGGGCATAAGTTGTTACAGTGTAAACTCACTTGCTTTCCTCCAAGTTCATGCATTCTACCATTTGAGAGTACCCTTTCAACACTGTCTTCATTATCAAAAGTGACAAAGCCAAAGCCACGAGATCGACCACTATCTCGATCCAGCATAATTTGGTGGCTGACAACATTACCGAAAGAAGAAAAGTACTCCCTCAGATCATCTACAAAATCCAAAATTGGAATGTCACAGAGTAGTAGTTGCTAAAGTATAAATGTTGGATTTACATAGGAATAGGATTAAAACGAATAAATAATGATGGGGGGTGATAGGCAATACCTTCGCTCAATGTCACTGGAAGACCACCCACAAATAGTTTCTTTGTCCCTGAACCTCCACGAACTTGCACATTTTCTCTGGGAACAGTTCTCTTTACTTCTACCTGACATCCAAAATGCAAGTAAAAGTTATAGTGAGGTTTTATTCCATCAAAACAAAATCTTGATATTGTGCGACAAATAATGGAGAATGATTCTTACTGTTCTTCCATCAATGACATGGTTTTCCTCTAGAACCTTTTCAGCAACCTCCGGATCCGCAAATGTAACAAATCCAAAACCGCGTGGTCTCCCAGTGGTTTTATCATACATTATAACACAATTTGTAATTTCTCCATATCTACTGAAGTACAAGCTCAAGGATTCTGGGTAACAAAGGACGAAGAGTAAGTAAATATAAATAACTCACCAGATATCACTTCAGACTATATATATTACAGAAACTTAATGGTATCCAAAACAAAAGGGAAAACCACCAAACTTCAAGATTTTGTGCATGAGCAACAAAATTTGCATCTAGAAATCACTTCAGGCTATATATCACTCGAAATTAAAGGTTAAATGCATAAGATCATGGTAATTTTCTGACCTCAAAATTGCATGAATAAGAAACAGCATTTGCATGACTGATACAGAAGAAAAACTCTCAAGGCATCAATAAATTCCTCAAACATCTAAGACTAAAGCATGTCTTAAATATGGAAGTTGCTTATCATAAGTAACAACAGTTGCAAAGAAAATATTGGGAAACCCCCACATCACATACATGCATACAGAGATCATTAATATGTTTAAAGTTGACAGAAATAGATTCGAAAGAAGGTGAGTCTGGAAATGATGCCAGAAGAAATTATAAAACCAAGTCACCAGTTGCAAAATTAAATAAAAATCACATACGGAAATAAACAATCATCACCCATCATCAACACATAAAAGTCGCCACAATTTAATAGCGCATTAGACTATAAATTCAATTGAAACACTAGATGGATAGGATCCCACCATTGCAAATAGTGAATCATTTCACCAGAAAGCAAACAAGACATATCTTATGTGATTGTGATACGAAAATAGACTCCAACCCAAAATGCTAGAGTCACAATACTACGCAATACAAATAAACCATAATTTTCTATACAATTCAACAATAGTAGTACCTTTGGGTGTCTCCCAAGCAATGCCTCCAACAAAGAGCTTTCTATAAAAAGACAGAAACAAGAAAACCAATAATTACAACAAGATTTTCCACATTCATATCTCTCTTCCGTTTTAAATCCAAATCATCAAGTCTTCTTCACACAAAACACAAACTAAACTGATCAGATAATTTGCAATCTAACAACAGAACTACAGCACAAGCTAACTAATACAAACTAACCCTTCAGACGATGATGAATCATGCTTTAATCTTGTACTAACATCTATATTATCATTTGCACCGTAGTTTCCCTCTTCTGCTTCGTAAAATTTTCCATACTGCTGCGGCTCTTCTCCGTAAACGATCCCGTTCCGTGGAGCACCGCTATAATCCATTTCTGGTGGCTCTACGTCCCGCGATAAGAACTGCAAAACTAGAAATTGTTCCAGCGATATTCTGACGCAACTTGCGGAATTAAACCCTAAAACTGAATGATGTAAATCACCTAAACCAATAGCACGTGAGAATCTTGACGATGATTCAGAGCTCCCAGCTGCGTTGGAGATTTGAAATTGCTCGGAATTGCGAAACCCTAGTCTTTGCCCCCCTTCTGATTGGACAATTTATATGTGAAAGATGGAATATTTTTTTCGTGTGTATAATATTTATGAAACGGCGCCGTACGATCGGGTATTTCAACTGGGCCGGATTTATTATTCTTAACTAGTTTTAGTATTTTATTAGTTCAGGCCCAAGATTTTGTAAGAACAATTCTAAACATAACATTTTTACTCTTATACCCCCCTTATTTATAAAATTATAAAATTATTATACTCTTGCTTGTATCTCTGTAATTAAGGTTGAGAAAAAATCAAATCAAATTGAATCGTTAATATTTGTTAATTTAAATTGATTTTAATATACCTGAATTTGGTTATGATCTAATTTTTAGAAATCGAACTTTTTCACTTGGAACATATTTTAGTAAAAGAAATTAATTGAAAGTGGATCGATTGAACTTTTATTATACATATAATAAATTACAAAATAAATTAATTATTTAAACTTAATCATTATTTGTCATGAATCTCATTTTATATAATAATCACAAGTTTTAATATGCCATAAAAAAATCGAATCCAATATGCAAGTCGATGATGAATTCAGAGTGACACTATAGCATTTTATGAAGAATTTTGCCAAGTTGCGAAATCCTAATTAAATAATTATCCCAACTCGGGTTAGTTAATTCTTCTTAATATTCAAAATCTATATCAATATAATAATAAGGTAAGTACGAGTTTAACGAGTCTATGAATTGATATTTATGAACGAATAAAAACCTTGATCGATCTTAATTTTCGAGGTGAAGTTGTACGAGGTGTAGAAAGTAATAACACGGAATTTACGCGGTTCGACTTTTAATGAAGTCTACGTCCACGGAGAGGAGAGCTGAGGTATTTATGATTTGAAAATAGCGATTACAGATTGTCCCCTTAATCTAGCTTTGAGAGCCTATTTATAGACAATTTAGAGGCGGTTATACCAAGTGGGCCGAGGTGCTGGGCTTATGGGCCGAGCTATTGGGCCAAACTGTTGGGCCGAGGTGCCACTGGGCCGAGCTGCTCTTGGGCTGATCCACTAATGGGCTTCTATTGGGCCTTGTTTGATGGGCCGTATCCTATCACATCCTCCCCTCAAAAGAAGATCGGCACCGAAGTGGAGATCTTGACGAGGTCGGCGGAGTGATGATCTGGGCGAGGTGAAGATCTTGCAGTTACCGAAGCCGAGGTAGAGGTGCAGTTTGTTGACGAAGCCGAGGTAGTAATCGAGGTGGCGGAAGATAACTGTTGTGGAAGGCTGTGTGACACGCGTCGCTTTTCTATTGGTGAAGGCGAAGAAGCGGGATTTTGAAAAAGAGGCGGTTGGGAAAAGGTGATTTGATGTTTATAAAAGCTTCTTTCGGAAGCTAAAAAACACTTTTCGCCTTTTGCAATCCCTATCCTTGCTTTCCAAACTGAGAAAAAGCTTTTGTTCTTTCTGCCATTGTCGACTTCGAGTTCGAGAAAAAACCTTCATCCTTTGAATCTTTTGAACAAGTAAGTATTTGCTATTATGGCTTCTTCATCTTCTTCTTCTCCTTCTTCTCGCACCCCAGTCGATCTTGAGGTAGTAGAGTCTCCCTCGCCGATTAGGAGTTTTCCGGCGAGGGTTTCTGTTAGGGTTTTTACCCGTGCTTTTTCTCCTCCCGTATTTCGGGAAGTTGAGTTCTTGCCCCTAGCTGGGTCGGGTGCGGTGCTGGATTTTTCTTCCACCATGAGTGAATCGCACGTGGTGAATCTGGCCCGCCATTTTGTTTTCCCGGAGTCCATGGAGTTAGTTCTTCCGCGGGCGGAGGATAGGGGTTGCTCCCCGCCTGTAGGTTTTTTTACTGTTTACGAAGACTACCTGCATTTTGGTCTTCGCTTTCCTTTGAGTCCCATTTTTGTTGAGTTTTTGGAGAGGTGGAGGCTGCCTCTGGGGCAGTTAGCACCGCCGTCGATCAAGCAGATCGTTGGTTTTTGTATAGAGGTCGGCAGCCGCGGAGGCTCGGCCTCGTTAGGTTCTTTGATGCGCTTCTTTAGGGTGAAGCGGGCGCCGACGGGGTGGGTGTATCTTTCCCCTACCAATAAATTTAAGCTTGCCACCCCGTCGAAGGTATCGAACTGGCAGAAGAAATTTTTCTTCTGCCGAGCAGAGGGAGTGCCTCGGCACGACTGGTCCTCGGTCAAGTTTGGGCCGCAGCTGAGGGTGGATCCCGTCGGCGAAGTCGAGGCGAGCCTGGCGAACCTCGGCATGATTAAGAGGAAATATGCCGAGGCTGAGTTGTCGAGGCACGGGCTAAGCCCCTGTGACACCGTCGCCGACGTGGATCCGGGTGAGGTTTTTGGGTTGTGTTGTCTGTCCTCGTTTCTCCGAACTAGATTTTAATGTTTGCTTTACTTCTGCAGTGGATCCCGAAGTTTTGCAAGCGGCGTTGAGAAGGAAGAAGAAGAGGCCGAGAGTTACTTCGGCCACCGAGGAGACGCCGCGTCGGGAGAGGGCGGAGAGGGTGGAGACCGAGGTGACTCCGCCTGTAATCGACCTGGAGGAACCTCGGAGGGAGGAGGCAAGAGGCCCGGATGCTCGGGCATCCGGGTCGGGGGCGGCTCGTAGGGCCCCGTTTCCCGAGGTGAGTGGAAAAAGTTTTAGCCTTGTCTACTTTGATTCTTTTTCTTGTTCTGTGCTGACATATTCTGTGAAGGAGGCGAATATGGTACTGGACGGGCTGAGCGCCCTCTCGCACTTCGTCATCGACGGAGTCGAGCAGTTCGGGGCCTTAAAAGCCGAGCTCGAGGGGGCGAGGGCCGAGGCAGCGAGGGCGGAGGAGCAGGAGGCTAGGACCCTGACGGAACTGCTCGCGGCGGAGAGGAAGGTGGCCGAGGTGGAGGCCGAGGCGGCGAGGCTGAGGGGAGAGCTGGCCTCGGAGAGGGAGAGGACGGCCAGGGCGGCGGCCGAGCAGGGCGGCGTGCTGCGGGCGCTCGCTGAGCGGATCTTCCGCTCGAAGCACTTCGGCACTGTGGCGGCGCAGCTGGTGACCGCCATGAGCACGCCGATTACTTCGGCAGCGCTTGAATTGGTTGCCAAGGATTACCCCGAGCTTGATAAAGTCAAGTACGGGTATGAAAAGGTGACCAAGGAAGAGATGCTTCGGGAGTACGCGGAGGTGCTCGTGGAGTGCACTGCGGCCATCCCGGTGGTGGAGATGCTCGCACAGCAGAGGACTCTGCTTTCCGAGCAGGCAGTTCGCCGCTGCCCTGCGGATCGGGATGACAGTCTTGAAGCCGTCATTGCCGATCTGGCTAGGGGGCCGGCTGCCGATGCCGAGGAGGGAAGAGGTGAGGGCAGCGGCGCTGAGGGGCCTGAGGTCGGTGGGGATGAGGCGTAGTAGTTTTGTTTTTCTTTTCTTTAGCTTGTATCACGTCTCTATTAGGGAGGCGCTTTTTACACGTATATAAAATACTTTCCCTTGAACTGTGCCTCTTGCTGAACTGCTTATTTATTATTATTATTTTTTTTTTGTAGTCTGCTTTTGACTTATCCAGGACTTCGCTGCTTGAACAAGAAATAAATGAGCTTCGTCGGGCTGCCGAAGCTGCCGAGGTCGAGGCCGCGTGTTGGAAAAGCCGAGCTGCCAACATCGAGACCGAGCTCGAGGCGAAGCTTCGGTTGGCCCAGGAGAAGCTGGACGAGGAGCACGCGAGGTTCCTGGAGCTCGAAGATAAGTTTAAGCAGGTCAAGGATGACCTTCAGACGTTTAAGGCTGTAGCCGAGGAGCGTGAAGAGTATGAGGACCGTATACATAGGAGTGGTGGCCTGACCATATACGAGGTCCATACGCAAATAAAAGAGGTCCGAGCTCGTACGAAGAAGTACATAGAGAAGTACGGCGATGACTCCTGGCAAGTTCGCGAGCAGGAAGAGGCGCTTCTCAAGCTCGGCTCCATGTACAAAATCATTTTGAAGAGGAACCCGAAGCTGAAGAGGTAGATCAAGTCCAAGAATGCAAGACTTGACCCTACTTCGGAGGCGTTTTTGGAGGGTAACCTAGAGGGGGTGCAGCCTCCCAGCGCGGCCTTGACTCGAGAGCAGACTCAAGCGATCATGGCTCGAGGCGGTGGCCGACGTGTGGTGACTGGCCGAGGTCGATCTAAGCCTTCAGGCCGAGGTCGGGCTGCGCCTTCAGGCCGAGGTCGATCTGCGCCTCTAGGCCGTAGTCGAGGAGGTTTTGGCCGTGGTGAGGGAATGGCCTTTTTAGATTCGGTGCTTGGTCATGGCGCCAGTTCGAGCTCGGGTCTGGGCTTCGTGGAGAAGTATCTTAGTTTTAGTGGTATATCTCCGGGCTCGGACCCTCCACCCTGATTGTAATATGTATTCTTACGGAATAAAATACAACTTTTCATCATCATTACTTCTCTAAAGCTTTACTTAATTTGTATAATCAAGTTTGCTTCAAGATGTTTGTGATGACTAGTATGCACTTCGGAGTTACTTCGTCCTATACCGAACTTCTTTCTGTAGACGAGGTCAAAGTTCGACGAAGTTCTTCCGATGTACTTCGAGTAACTACTTCGTCTAAGGACGAAGTTTAGGCTTTGGATGAGCCACTTCGTCTAAGGACGAAGTTTAGGCTTTGAATGAGCCACTTCGTCTAAGGACGAAGTTTAGGCTTTGAGTGCCTTGTTTGTCGAATTTATCGATAGGAGTGGTCTCCCTAGAGGCTACTCCATAATCGGAGTTTTAGCTTTAATTTGGACACGTGTACAGAATAAATACTTTATAAAGTCCTAAAAAGAAATAAAATCCGAATTGTTTTAAATTACAAGTGATATTTCTTTAAGTGAGAAACATGCCAAGTTCGGGGTACTGGCTCGCCAGATATGTGGACTAGCTTGTACGACCCTTTGCCGAGGACATCCTGGATTTGATAGGGGCCTTCCCAGGTTGCTTCTAGTTTACCGAGCTTCTCTGCCTTACTAACTTCATTATTTCTGAGGACGAAGTCGCCTTTTTGGAATGGTCGATGCTTCACTCGGTTGTCATAATACCGAGCTACTTGCTGTTTGTACCGGGCTTCTTGTATATAGGCTCGTTCTCGTTTTTCTTCCAATAGGTCCAAGTTAGTTCGGAGGCCTTCTTCGTTGGCATTGGCCGTAAAATTTATAGTTCTGGGGCTCGGCAAGCCGATCTCCACTGGGATCACCGCCTCGGTTCCGTAGACGAGGTTGTATGGTGTTTCTCCATTGGATGTCCGAGGAGTAGTTCGGTAGGACCAGAGGACTTGAGGTAAATTTTCTGCCCAATCTCCTTTGGCTTTGTCGAGGCGAGTCTTCAAACCCTTGACTATTGTCCGGTTCGTGACTTCGGTTTGGCCATTAGCCTGAGGGTGTGCTACCGAGGTGAATTTCTGTTGAATGTTGAGTTCGGAGCACCATTCTCTAAACGCCTTGTCAGTGAACTGAGTTCCATTATCCGAGACGAGGACGTGAGGTATGCCGAAGCGGCAGACTACGTTTTTCCAGACGAAGTTGAGGGCTCTTTTGCTCGTAATTTTTGCTAGAGGCTCGGCTTCTACCCACTTCGTAAAGTAGTCGATGGCTACTATTAAGAATCGCAGCTGACCAGGGGCTTGCTCAAACGGACCAACGATGTCTATCCCCCATTGCATGAAGGGCCAGGGGCTTTGCATGCTGGTTAGCTCGGTTTGAGGTAGCCTCGTAACAGTTGCATGGAGTTGGCACTTCGGACACCTTTTGACGAGGTCGACTGCGTCTCGAAGCATGGTCGGCCAGTAGTATCCCCATCTCATAATCTTTCTGGTTAAAGCTCGAGCTCCGATATGACTACCACATGATCCTTCGTGCACTTCGCGCAATATGTAGTTCGCTTGGTTGGGCCCCGCGCACCTTAGAAGAGGTTGAAGATATGATTTTCTGTATAATACTCCTCGATCTAGGATGTATTTGACTGATTTTCTTTGAAGCTTCCGAGCTTCAATCTTGTCAGCAGGGAGTTCACCTTTTTCTAAATAATCCCGAAGTGGTGTCATCCAGCTCGGCTCGTCATCGGACACCATATTTACTTCGGCTTCGTCGATACTTCGAGTTGTGACTTCTTCTACGAGAGAGGCTGTAGTTGACGATGCGAGCTTGCTTAACGCATCAGCTCGGTCGTTATCGCCTCTAGGAATTCGTATTAGCTCGAAGTGTGAGAAGCTTTCTTGTAAAGTTTTGACCTTGTGGAGATATTTTTTCATCCTCTCATCCCGCGCTTCGTATTTGCCTAGGACGTGACTTACTATGATCTGGGAGTCACTGTAGACTTGTATAGCTTTTATTTGAAGAGTTTGTGCGAGGCGAAGTCCGGCTATCAGGGCTTCGTATTCCACTTCGTTATTTGTGGTTGGGAAGCTTAACCGTAGAGCCCGAAGCTTCTGGCTTCGTGAGTACTTGCCGAAGTGGGAGGTCGGTTAATACTTGTATCGGATGAGCCTGGAAGTATGGTCGAAGTCGTCTCGCAGCATTCACCAAGGCAAGTGCGACCTTTTCCAAGGGTTGGTACCTCGTTTCTGGCCCTTTTAGAGCTCGGCTTATGAAGTATATGGGTAATTGCCGAGGTCCTTCTCGAACTAGGACTGCGCTTATTGACTCGTCCGAGGCGGCGAGGTATAGGGAAAGAACTTCGCCTTTCCTTGGGACGGACAATGTGGGCAAGTTATCGAGGTACCTTCTCAAATTTTCGAAGGCTGACTTGTGCTCGTCGTTCCATTCGAAGTTCGGAGCCTTCTTTAAGATTTTGAAAAATGGGAGTTGCTTCTCGGCTGCTTTAGATAGGAATCGGCTTAGCGCGGCCAAGCAGCCCGTCAATCTGTGCACGTCATGTACTGACTTCGGCACTTGCATTTCTTGGACGACCTTGACCTTTGCTGGATTGGCTTTTAACCCTTCGCGAGAGACCCAGCACCCTAGGAATTTTCCGGACTGGACCATGAAAGTACATTTTCCTGGGTTTAACTTTAGGTTTACCTCGCGAAGTAGTTTGAAGACGACCTGGAGGTCGTCTAAGCTAGTGTTGATTTTTTTGCTTTTGACGACGATGTCGTCGACGTATACTTCAACAATCTGGCCGATGTGAAGTTCGAATATCTTGTCAACCATCCTTTGATATGTGGCTCCAGCGTTTTTGAGTCCGAAGGGCATTTTCTTGTAAGCGAAAATGCCGAAGTCTGTAACGAAGGCTGTCTTCGGAGCGTCCTCGGTACTCATAAGGACTTGATGATAGCCTTTGTATAGATCAAGGAAATTAAACACCTCGTGACCGACGAGGGCTTCTACTTTTTATCGATGTTGGGGAGGGGGTAACAATCCTTAGGGCAGTGTTTGTTGAGGTCGGTATAATCAACACACATGCGCCATCCTCCTCCTTGCTTCTTCACCATCACGGGGTTGGCCAACCACGTCGAATATTTTACCTCGAATAAAATATCGGCTTGCTGTAGTTGGCGTACCTCGTCGTGTATCACCTGATTTCTCTCGGCAGCAAAAGCTCGTTGCTTTTGCCGAACTGGTTTCACCTCGGGATCGATGTTGAGGTGGTGGGTGATGACATTTGGTGATACTCCGGTCATATCTAGAGGTGACCAGGCAAAGATATCTCTGAACTCCCGAAGTAGTTGTATAACTTGACCTCGGAGTTCGGTTCCCCCGACGAAACCGACCTTGACGACCTTGGACGCGTCGTTTTCGTATAGTACGACGTCTTCTAGAGGTTCTGCAGCGGACGAGGTCGACTTCGTCACCTCGGGGTTCTGTAATTGTTATGCTTGGGGATGTTGCACACCAGAACCTCGGAGTGCGACCTGCATGCACTCCTTGGCCTGTGTTTGATTACCCCGAAGCGTGATAACTCCGTTCCTTGAAGGTATTTTGATCGTCAAATGGTAGGCCGAGCAGGCTGCTCTCGTCGCTATCAGCCAATCTCTTCCTAAGATAATGTTATAGGGAGAGTTGGCTTTGACGACGAAGAAGTGGATTATCTTCGTAGTGGATAATGGACTTCGTCCTACCGTCACGGGGAGTGAGATCGTACCATCTGTCGAGGTCTCTCCTTGTGTGAAGTTCTTCAATGGGACGGGTGCTGGTTTTAGGCGCGCTTCTTCGATGTCAAGTTTGTCGAAGCAGCTTTTGAAAAGTACGCTTACCGAGGCCCCACTATCGATGAATATTCGGTGCACTAATTTGTTGGCCACCACGGCTTCAATGATAGTGGCATCTTGATGAGGCGAGGCGTGAGGGACGGGGTCGTCACTAGAGAAGGTGATGACTTCGTCCTTTTTGAGCCTCTTATGAGAGAGCTCTTCCGATGGTTGGTTCCGAGCTTCGGCTTTTAGCCAGGACCTCGTCGAACCTTGCGGCAGCCCGATGATGGCGGCGATGACTCCATCGTAATGAGGCTGATCTTCATCCTCGTCCTCGTCATCATGCCTCGATTTTTTATCGTGGTGGGGTTTGTAATTTTCCCCCCTATTTCTACTTCGCTTGCTTCTGCTCCGAGATCGGGTCTCCTGCTGATTTCGACCTCGGTATTTCCCAAGAGTGCCATCTCGCACTAGGTGGTCGATTTCCGAGGCGAGGTTTCGGCACTCCTCGGTGTCATGGCCGTGGTCCTCATGGAACTCGCAGTACTTGTCCTTTGGTCGTCTCTTTGATCCAGTTCGGGACAACGGTGGAGGCTTTGGGAACAAGTTCGTATGGAGCTCGTAGATTTCTGCTCGAGGTTTGCTTAGCGGAGCGAACAGATCTTGTTCTTGACTAGGCCGAGGTCCGAGGCGGGACGCTAGTGGACCTCGTTGGATTCTCTCAAGGGCACCTCGTCGATTCTGCCCGTGATCGGCTCGTTCCTCCCTTCTTTTCCTATCCTGACCTTCAGGTCGGTCAATAGCTCGTTTCTTCCTATCGGCCTCATCTGCTTCGGCGAATGTATCAACAATCCTCCACAATTGTTTGGAGGTTTGGGGTCGCTCTTTTACGAACTCCCTGAAGAGAGTGCCGGAGTGAATGACATTTTGGAATGCCGAGATGAGGACGTCATCGGATAGGCGGTCGACCTTGAGGCTTTCATTGTAGAATCTGGCCAAAAAGTCGCTGATGGATTCTCCTCGTCCTTGTCTCAAGGTAAGGAGTTGGGCCGAGCTGATCTTTGCCTCGGCTTTTTGGAAGAAGCGCCGCTCGAAGGCATCCAGAAGGTCGGCATACGACCCTATGCTACAGCGCGGGAGGTTGTCAAACCATTTTCGTGCATTGTCCACGAGCAGTTCGGGGAAGACTTTGCACATGTAAACGTCCTCGGCCAATCCCTGGTTCAACATGTTGTATTAGTATTGTGACAAAAAGTTGCTCGGGTCACAGGAACCATTGTAGGGTTTAATAGGTGGGACCCTATATGTTGATGGGAGCGGAGTGTAGAGGATTTTGTTGGTAAAAGGGGTAGCGATTCTACTGTAGACTGTGAATCTTCCCTGTCTGTGGTCACCCTCGTCACGTCGGTAAGGATCGACGTTTCGACGAGGTGACATCCTCTCTCCGCGATACTCCTCGTCACGTCGGGGAGGGTCGACGTTTTGATGAGGCGAAGTTGAACCTCGCCGAGGTGAGGCAGTGTTTCCTCGGCAATCATGCGGTCTCTGGGGGACTTCGTCATCTCTTCCCTCAACAATCTGGTTCGAGGGACGAGGTTGTTGTCGTGATGGTCCCGCTCTATCTTCCTCGTTCTGACTTCGTTGCTGATGCTGCTCGGCGAATTTGAGGAAGTCTTGTTCGTGAAGGTCCAGGTACGCTTTGAGCGCATCTCCGAGCTGAGGTTGGAGCGAGGTGTTTCCTCGTTGGTTATCCTGATTCAGCCCTCCGCTATTGATAGAATCGTGAGATCGGTTCGAGTGAACGTCCTCCACATGGCCTTCCGGAGTTCGGTGACGGAGTACGTGCTGTCTATCAGGTTGTACCCGACGTACATCCCCTTCGTTGGTAGAGATACGAGGTGGATCGGCGGGTACGAGGGGAAGCTCGGCTTGGTTCTGCTTTCCTTTAGCAGCAGCAGCTATGGCAGAACGAGTAGACTTCACCATTGTTTCTTCACTCAGAAAATGTGGATCGAATTCACAAAATTTATATCGTTCCCACAGACGGCGCCAGTGATCGATCTTAATTTTCGAGGTGAAGTTGTACGAGGTGTAGAAAGTAATAACACGGGATTTACGTGGTTCGACTTTTAATGAAGTCTACATCCACGGAGAGGAGAGCTGAGGTATTTATGATTTGAAAATAGCGATTACAGATTGTCCCCTTAATCTAGCTTTGAGAGCCTATTTATAGACAATTTAGAGGCGGTTATACCAAGTGGGCCAAGGTGCTGGGCTTATGGGCCGAGCTATTGGGCCAAACTGTTGGGCCGAGGTGCCACTGGGCCGAGCTGCTCTTGGGCTGATCCACTAATGGGCTTCTATTGGGCCTTGTTTGATGGGCCGTATCCTATCAAACCTATTGATAAAACAAGAATTGTCATACTTGTTTAATTTTAATGAATAGTGTGTGATAACATCGTGTTGTTGACTTATTTTATTATTAATTTTGAAAAGATACAAAATGTATTTTAAGCAAATTTACATAATTAAACAAAATTGAGACAAATTTTTTAGATGTGCAATTTTTCAAAGTAAACATATACTAGTACTTTTTTTTAGTTTTATATAATAATTTATTATTAATATATATTTTATAATATTCAAGTTTATAGAGAGTATTGTTATATGAAAGTAGGCGTGTTGTTAAAATAAAAGTTATAAGTACGAGTGTAACGAATCTATTAACAAACGATTCAATGAGTTAGTATTTAAAAACGAATAAAAGTCTATTGACAAAACAAATATGATTATATTGGTTTATTTAATCAACACATTAAACATAGTTATAAAATAAATTTTTTGACGAAAAATATAAATTTTCTCCTAAAAAATTAGTCCAAGATTTATATACTAATATGGAAGAATATTATAAAATTTATGAAAAATGCTTTAATAAATTATTATGTTTCCTTTTCAATTTTTTATTTAACTTTCATATTCTAAATGTAATACGTTTAATAAATTAATTAATAAATTTCTAACAATCAACTACTAAATTAAATAAAAATAAAAACAACTATATATATATATATATTATGTATGCGGCATGGCATACGTAAATCCTATTTCTTCTCCATTTGTATGTCCGGAAACGGAGAGCAAAAATTGGCGCCAATAATCAAAAGCCGTACCGTACGTGTGCCTATGGATTGAATTGAACCCGGTTGGATTCGGGTCGGGGGTTCCACTTACAACCTTCATTGAAGAATATATATTAATCAGTACCGTCGATTTGATATCTTGAATTTATTAATTAAGAAGTTTTTAGCTAGTGGCTAATTAATTATATATATATATATATGTTGGAGACATGACAAGATTGTCTTTTAAAATATTTTGTTTTCATTTTGATAATGAAAGGAAGGAAAGGAGGAACAAAGTGCGGAAAAGGGGGAAGAAGAAATGAAGAAAAAGTTATTGCATAACACTATATATATCTCATAACAATAAACTTGTTAGTGATGCTTTTTAAGTGAAAAAGAATTTTGGTGCATGGCAATATATATAGCTTTGCATAATTCAATGTTATATATTACATGTGCTGATGGGCATTTCCTTTTCCTTCTGCAGGGATTTGTCTTTAGTTTATTGTCTGTTCTATGCGTTTTGCCTCCATCCATTAATTAATTATTACTATTGCAATTGTAATCCATGCATGAATCAAACTTAATCATTGCCTTTTGATGATTAATTAGTCAAAACATCAACTTCATCATACTTTTTAAGAAATTAATTAATTGGAGTATAATTAAAGTTGCTTTGGTTGGAAAAAGAAGTATCCAAAACCTTTCATGGCAATGGTTTTAGTAGACAGAAAAATGCAACATAGTTCTCGAAAATGATTTTGATGCATCTTGTCTAATTAGGAGTATAAATTTTAGAATAAATATGTATATACATATACAGATTATCGAAGTTAATTAAACAACAAAAAGGTGAGATTATTAAAAATAATTGCAAGTAACTAAAGGAAAAAAGTGATAAACTAATATGTATATATTGAGGTAACTGTGTAATTCTTTTATGAATGGTCAATTTTAGTGGTCCTACATAAATTGAAAGACACACACGTGACATTAACTGGACCCTGTAAGAAAAATCACACTTTCACGAGTCATAAAATTCTTAATATATTATCTAATTAATGAACAACGCAAACATTATATATAATTAAAATAAATTTAAGAACAAAACGAATTTAATACTAATATAATTTATATTATTTCATTATATTAGGGGCCCAACCTCCCAAAGCGATAATGTTGATTATAGAATAGCACAGCCCAATTCTATATCCTAGGTGACTACGTCCGACCATAGTGATACGAGTGAATCTAAATTGTTAAAACATAAGATTGATTATTCGAAGGATAAGATTATTATATTAATTTAAAATTAAGTTATACATTATTTATCACTCAAAATAAATATAAAATTAACTTGGATTAATTTTATCAAATACATGTTCTATTGTAGTCGTACGTGTACATTAATTTTGTGGACTATTGCAAATTGTACGTTGTACCACCTATTAACATTAATACTTCTCTTTTGGTAACGTTATTTAGATAATCAGTACTAATTAAATCTCGTGCAACATACGAGTAATGTTTTCGAATTTATAATTGAAATATTTATATATGAATTTTGGAAAGTCTTGATTCAAAACATGCTGCTTTTATTATATTTGTCTTATATCAACATTCTCAAAGCACTATAATTCATTATTGTTGATGTACCAATATAAAGTCATGAGAAAAAACTTGACTTCATGAGAAAAAAGACCTGATAAAGAATGCTCCTAATGTATAAAGTGATTAAAAAGTAAGTACATGCTCTTTTAATAGATAACAATTATATCGTATGCATGTGCTAGTCTAATTATTAGAGTTAAATATTCACACAGCTTCGCCCACTCTATCCACGTGTCCACTAGCGCTCGTGTCCAAAGCGAAAAAAATGCGAAAAAGTGTAGCCGAAGCAGCATAGACAAATTCCGAATGCTACTAAACGATAAAACAAGATAATATTTTGCGCCCACATCTTTGAATTTGAGGGTAAAGAATTTGCTTGTTATACGAGATCTGACGCATTCAACAGAGCGAAAGAGTCTTCCAATCTTTTCGACGACATCATTCCGCATTAGCGGTGAATGTTTCTTGTGGAATGTATGGAATGAAAGGACTCAATAGAGGAATGATATCGTTAATGGGGCCCACGAAAAAAGGCCCTGTTTTTTAGTGTTTGCTTCTGAATTTCTCTTGTTCGGGCAACATAGCATTGCGATCAATGCCCTGTAGGAATGACAACCTAGTCCGTAAAAATAAGGAAGACAAGAGCGTATTAGACTCCTTGAATGCTTAGCTACATGACCTTTACCAACTCATATTGAGTGGCCTCTCGAAAGCGTCTTCGTCAATGAAACCGATTAGAGTACCAAATTATTAAGTTCATATTATTTTGTGACACGATTTTAAACTTATATTTATTTATCAATAAAAATATTTTTATTATACAAAAAATACCATTAATAGTCAACGTTTCCGTTCTAAACTCCAAAAAAGCAAACTCTGTCTTATGTAAAGTTTTTGGAGTTTGATTAATCTTTGAATTTGAAATGACTGCTTATATACTTGGTATCAACCATAATTCACAATAACATTCTTCAGTCTTAGTAAGAGAGGGGAGAGTTAAGGATTTACCTGGTGTAAGATATCATATTTGTTCGAAAAACTCTAGATGATGTTAGAGTAAATGATCGTCAACAAGACTGTTTTAGTGCGTTGTAGATTCTTATTAAAGACTTGTATCATTTGATGATGTTATGTGAATGATTAGAAATATGTGAAGAGTATGGCTAACCCAATAATGAAAGTTTCGTAAGGAGACCGGAGGAAGCTATCATGGGACAAAAGATTTTCCTTCTAAAAAGATATGATTCGAAATTATTAGGTTCAAGCCGAAAGAATGAAGTATATTCGTTATTCACTTTCCCTTTTATATATAGATATGAAATATCTACAAACAGTGATCAGAGACGAAACATCATCTAAGAATTAAGGGATGTCATTTTCTTTCTTGTTTTTACCACATCGATGTTACATCATCTACACAATTATGAGAAGGTGCATGAAAAGATGATCGGCAGTCCATATTAGTTTATTTCTAATAATTATTCGGTTGATTTCAGGAATTATAATCATTCCAATAAAAGCACATGATACATTTACCAAGAACGAGAATAAATCTAATGCCTTGAATCTGGTTTGTACAACGGTATATATTATTGTTATGTTGGACCTGAATTGTGTTATTGGGCCCAACTCATATGATGTACTCTATTTATATAGAAATAGGGCACGCATTCTGTATCTGTAGCCGTTACTATCATAATAAAATTTGTTCTCCTTTTTCTGCTCGTGGACCTAGCCAACACAACGTTGGTGAACCACGTAAATCTGTGTCTCCTTACGTTTCTGTTTGTTTCGATCGCTCAATTATCCTATTCCGTTACAACATCTAGGCCATCAGTCTATCTAAAATTAATGAACAAAATTGATTAAATTAAATTTTGAAAATTAATTTTTAAATAAAAATTAATTTGTAGAGATATGATCATTTATTAAAATTAATGCTTTTTTTTTCTCACATAAAAATACTCCTTGTATTGACTCCTTTTATTATTATAATACATTTATTTGAATAAAAGGGGAGTCAATATATTATAATTTTAATGCATTCTATATATAATATTGATGACCTTATGTTATACAAATATCAACGTTTCATGTTTGAAGTGTGATCAAAATTCAGAAACTGTGGTTTAATACTTTAAAAAGTCTTTTACTTTCTGAATTTATATTGCAGAAAAATGAAATAAAGAAGGAAAAAAAGGTAGGATTTTAGGAGAAAAGAACAAAAGTAAAGACAGAAAGTGCACGTCAGAGTTAGCCGTAGAGCGCTGTATTTTGTTTTTTTCTTTGGGCTAAGGTGGATTAACTTGCAGGGCTTCCTTCTCATCCACATTCCTCCCTCTTTCTCTTTCTCTCTCTATCCCCAGAATAAATAAACTCCCATAGCTAGAGAGAGAAAACTCCTATGCATGTCTGAAGATGGTTTTATGTGTTTTTTAATTCTAACATGCATGCCTATATATAACTGGGTTTTTGATTTTACCAAGAAAAAGCCTTTGATAGTTTCATACATATGAAGGTAAGTTAGTGTGTGTGCGCACAGTTTTGCTTCATCTCTCTCTCTTGAAAGGTTGTCTTCTATGGTGAATCCAAACCGAAGGGATGAAGAAAGCCATCTTCACCAACAAGAAGTGGTTGAAGTTTTTGGAGAGTTTCAAGCAAAGAAACAAAATTAATTGCCACTCCCATCCCACCTAGCTTATTTATTTGCACCATTTTCCACCTACTTTAATTAGGCTTTTTCTAGGTTAGTCTTTCACTCTTTGGATCTCATATACTATCTCTTATATATCTCATACATCTAAGAAGAAAAAAAGAAAAAAGAAAATTCAAGATCTATCTAGAAAGATTCTTCCCTTTTTCTGATATATATGTGCTAGAAGTTTTTATTCAAGAAGAAAAGGAATTCGAGGCCTCTGGTTAGTATGGAAGAGAATATGTCAAATTTGACTTGTGCTTCTGGCGAGGCAAGCTTTTCTTCAAGCAGCAGAAACAATGACAACAGCAGCACCATCTCTCAAAACCCAATCAAGAAAAAGAGAAATCAACCAGGCCATCCAGGTAATTTTCATTATTCATTCTTCAAGATTCTCTCGCTATATGTTCAAGAAAATAAAAAACCATTGCATCATCATCTCTCTATCTCTCTCTCAGAACCTGGAGCAGAAGTGATAGCTTTGTCACCGCGAACACTACTGGCGACAAACAGATTTGTGTGCGATGTGTGCAACAAAGGGTTCAAGAGAGATCAGAATCTGCAGCTGCACAGAAGAGGGCACAATCTGCCATGGAAGTTGAAGCAGAAATCGAGCAAAGAAGTACGAAGGAAAGTGTATATCTGCCCAGAAATAGGGTGCGTTCATCATGAAGCATCGAGGGCGTTGGGAGATCTAACTGGAATCAAGAAGCATTTCTACAGAAAGCATGGTGAGAAGAAGTGGAAGTGTGAAAAGTGTTCTAAGAAATACGCAGTTCAATCGGATTGGAAAGCGCATTCCAAAATCTGTGGCACCCGAGAGTACCGCTGCGAATGCGGAACCCTTTTCTCTAGGTACGCTTCTCTTCTCTTCTCCTCTATGTTCATCATGTTATAGGAATAATAGAAAACTTTTCAAGAAACAAGTGCTTGATTTGTGTGTGCTTATAATTAAGTTTCTCAATTGTTGTTAATTAGTATTAGAATACAATCTCATTTTTATGCAGAAGAAATAGTTCAGATCTTTATGGAATATAGGTCGATGATGTCATTTTAGGAGATAATTTAGAGCTTGAGAGAGAGACTGTCTGATGATACGTACGAGGAAATATGTTTTGCTTTAGATTCTATAATTAGGATATGTGTAAGGTGTGTGTTCAGTTTCTTGATTGTTCTTGAGAGTTTAATGTAATGTAGCTACTTTAATTTTCTTTTTTCTAATGAATTTATATATTCAGGAGAGATAGTTTTATCACGCATAGAGCCTTTTGCGATGCCTTAGCGCAAGAGAATGTGAGATCAAGCAACAGCTTCCCTTTCCAATTTGCTCAAAATCCTTCTTCACAAACTTCCTCATATCACAATACAAATAATAGCCTACCCTTTTCAATAAAGAAAGAGCATCAAAACCTCATCCTAAAACAAGAAATCCCACCATGGCTATCTTCCTCACCAATCATTGGTCCTGGTCTGGCCCCACCACCACCCATTGACCTCACCACCACTCCATCATTTCTCTTTCAAGATTTTCACCAAAATCAAGATTTCCCCCAAAATCATCATGATGATAATAACCAGAACCCAAACCCTAACCCTAGCAGTAGCCTAGGGCCCACCGCTCTCCCTCCCTACAACATCTACGACCACCACTATCACGCGCCGCCGCAGGTCTCCGCCACCGCATTACTTCAGAAGGCATCTCTTATGGGGGCAAAATCCAGCTCCCAACAATTCTCATTCCTGAGGCCCCACGTGGGAGATCACGTGACTACGGGCCCTAGCCCGACAGATGGCTTCGGCCCGTTTGGCCAGGCACGTGATCAACTTATCCATGGCTTGGCTTCATATGCAGATAAAGCTGCACCCATGACAGGTGGCGACGGTGGTGGTGGAGGTGGAGGCGGCGCCACCCCTCTAGTTCATGAGATGATGATGATGAACAACGGTGGATTCTATCAAGGGCCAGAATTCAGCCACGTGGACTTGGACCAAGATGAGCAAAGATTCCATGCAAGCCTCGGCCTCGGTGGGTTCAGCAGCAGAAGTAACGGCAACAAAGGTGATAACATGACGAGAGATTTCTTAGGATTAAGGCCATTGATGTCTCAAAACGACATCCTAAGCTTAACTGGTTTTGACAGCTGCATGAACAAGAACAACAGTAATTCATGTGAAGAGAATCACGACCAAACCCCCAAATCTTGGTAACGTTGGGGCCCCATTTCCGTCACCATCTACTGTTGAGCAGTCGGGGCCCCGACTCGGCCCGAATCACGAACAAACAGTGATACACATGTGTCGGGGCTGTCCTAGTTAGCTAGCTGGCTAAAATACTCTCATGCTTAAGTCAATCTTTTTATTTTCCTTTTCTCTTTATATTTGTGGATCTTAATTTGTTGATCGACCTTGGATTGTTTTGTCACATCTTGAAACTTGAAACCCTAGATACTTGTTATATACGTATGAGTTTCTTTTGGGCAAATGTTAGTATTAGTATTACTAACTCAATTTATGCAATTTTTATTTACTTATCAGTTTGGATAATTAGGGAGTACCGGGGAAGTACTAATGTAGCTAGCTTAAAGCAGAAACTATAATGTATGCAGTATGTATGAGTATATGATATTAATTAAGGGGAAATTTTGTTGAAATTTATAGGTTGAGATCCAGTGTTCCATACCAAATTAATATTTTTTTTTTAAAAATTGATACAAGAATTATAATTAATAATTATTTTATATTTTTTTAAAAACTATGTACCCTATTAAAAAATAGCTATAGTATACTATATTCTGTATAAAACTAAACTAAATCATATAAAATTAAAAAATGAAATAATATAATAAATTAAAATTTAATTATTAGATTGTGTAAATTAGAGGTGTTCACGGTTACAGTTCGGTTCCAAATCGTAACCGAACGCCGGTTCACGGTTCCAAATTTTCGGAACCGGAACCAAACCGTAGTTGTGGCGGTTCACGGTTTGGAACCGAACTGTGTAGAACGGTTCCGGTTACGGTTCCAAACTGCCGGTTACGATTTCGAATCGTCTAAAAAATTAATGCTAATATATTTAAATTTTTAAAATTTTAATTATATACCAATGCATATCATTTAATTTTATTCACATAATTGCCTTTTAATGTAATACTATAATTACTAGGTAAAATTTTATTTTAATTTAGTGTTAATTATATATAATATCCATATAATAATATATTAATAATGAAATAAAAAATATTTTGATGTGTTATTATGTCATGAATACTTAAATTGAATAACACATTAAACACAAATACATTAATGAAATGAAATAAAATAAAATGTTAATCTTCATAAATATAACAATATAAGATGAACACTAATAAAAAGTTAATTATTTTAATTTATAATATTAGAATTTAATTAGGTTCTCATCTAGTTAAGTTTTATTTTATTTAATTATTAAGGTATTCATAAGTTTTAATGTGTTGTTATAAATTATAAAAAGATTATTATAAAAAATGACTTTTTATAATATAATAAATAAATTAAATTTAATAATAAAATTGTGATACGGTTTCAAATTGACGGTTACGGTTCCGAACCGCCGTTTCACGATTCTAAAATTTTGGAACTGTAACCGAACCGTCGTCTACACGGTTAGGGTTCGAAATCAAATTGTCGGGTACGATTATGATTTCTGAAACTGCCAATTACGGTTCGATTCTGATTCCTTTGAACACCTCTAGTGTAAACACATAAATGAAAGACTGAATTCTATTTGAAAATTTATAGGAATTTTGTTTGTTTGTTTCCTTTTCTTTTTGGATGTGCTGCATTTGCTTATAGATGTGGTCCGGCCGGGTCAGGATACAGAATTTACCGTGCAAGACCAATTAATAACAGCCTGAGTTTAATTCGGGTTTGAGGACAAAAAAAACAATTACTCCTTCCTTTTTTTAACTGACATGTTTTATTATTATAATAGACTTAATTGAATATAAACGTGTCAAATAAATAGGAACGGAAGGAGTAGTTGATAATAATATGTAGTAGTAGTTTCTTAAAATGT
>JAPKLX010000011.1:1124263-1143303 GCA_026898415.1 Leonotis leonurus
ACTAGTTTAATACACTCAGTTCAATATAAACTGTGACTAATGAAGTGAGACAAAGGTAGTATACAAAATAATAAAATAAAATTATAAAATGTTAATAATAAAATTAGAGTGAATATACAAAATATTTATATATCATGCATTTCTAGATTTTGTGTACTAAAATATTTGATTGTTTTTACATTTGCGTATAAAGAATATAAATTGTATCGAATGATATAATTAATACGTAGTATTTAATTTTATCAAATTATACTTGAGTATGAGTGACTACTTTTCATATCTTTCATACGCTTGGTATCTACAATTAAATTTAAGTAAAAAGATATATATGTTAATTTATATTTACAATTACTAAAATTTAAATATTATTGTATTATGTCAGTGCTTATTATTTAAATGTATTCTCTTATTTTATCATTTTTTAGATTCACTTATATTAATTTTCTATAAGAAATACAAGATTGAAATTCCATGGTTTCTCTTGGTTGAAGCACATATGTAATTTATATAATTGCAGCTCTGCCTCTATGCACCTTTTCCTATATAGATTGTATGATATTGGGGTACTTTTATAAACAAGTCTACAAAAAGGAATCTAACCATTTTCAGGATGGTGACACACAAATTTTGTTCAAGTTCATGAAAGTAAAAAAAAGTTATCAGTCTGAAAAAGAGAGTTCATCTCGATACATCTCTTTTCAACCCCAAAAATAAATTCAAAAGAAAAATAACACAGAAGTTGCAGAGAATGTTTTTGCAGAAAGATGAGTACTTTGAATCAAGAAAAAAATATTGAATTTAATCAGAATAACATGTTTTATCAAGCTGTGCTGGCTACTCTTGTTTCTTTGTTCGTTCAGTAAATGTTAAATCCCGAAAATTTTAACTTTGGGGAAACCGAAAGTGAAATAGTTGTATAAGTACAGAACAAAAAAAGCATAGGATTCTTTCATAAGAAAATATTCTTGAAAATGTGTAAATAAATAAATTTATAAAATAGTCAGGTTTTGTAGTTTGTATGCAAAAACAAAATGAAGGGAGATGCTGTCTTAATTCCTTGCTGTCAATACAAGTGGGATTCAATCCCAATAAATAATCAGTTCCGTCTCTCCCGTTACATATATGTATGTATATGGAAGTTCTGTATAATATAAAAAGAAATATAAGTGAGAAGTGAGAAAAAAAATTTAAACATCTATTTTCATAAATTAATAATTACTCCCTCCCAACCGGAACATGTTTAACACTTTGACGTGACACGGGTTTTAAGAAAACAAGTTGACTTTGTGTAATGAGTGGAGTGTGAAAGGAGTGAGTGTGTGGAGATGTGTGTAGAAAAGTAGAGTTAGTGAAATTTGGGTCCCACATGATTTATAGTTTTTAATTGGATTATGTGTATAGAATAATTACTATAAATGCGAAGTTTTAGTGTTAAACACTTTCGTGGACGACCCAAAAAAGAAATTTGTTAAACACTTTCGTGGACAGAGGGAGTATAATATTTTTTATTTAAAATTGAATTTTTTACATTTCTAAAATAATAAAAATATTTAATTAATTTAATAAATTTCAACCATTTATTTTGAATAAAAATATTAGATTCGTTTTCATTTAATACACATGATTTCTTTCTTCGTATTAACCAAACTTTTATTTATATATATATATATATATATATATATATATATATATATATATATACTCGTTGGTATACATATATTTGTGCTAATCAACTGAATTGTGTAACTGTGCATGTCATTACTAATATTTCGATAACTGATTATATAAAATAGTAAAAAAAAATGGGGCAAATGCTAAAATACCCATTTTGATAAGTAAAAAATAAAAAATACTCACTTAAAAATAAAATATAAAAAATACCCACTTTTTACAATAGCATGATGAAATTGATCATGTGTTCATGTTATTCAAATTTAAAATAACTTGAATAACATGATCACATGATGAAATTCATCATGTTATTGTAAAAATAACATGATCACATGATGAAATTCATCATGTTATTGTAAAAAGTGGGTATTTTTTATTTTTTATTTTTTATTTTTAAGTGGGTATTTTTTATTTTTATTTTATAAAAGTGGGTAATTTTACCTATTACCCCAAAAAAAATTATAAAAAATAAATAATAGCCACCAGCATAATTAAATATACATCGTATCATTCGTACAGTAAGTAGAAGAGTATTTATGGTAATTTATATTCAAACTGATTAGAATTTAAATATTTTATGTTTGTAGCTATTATTCTTTTACGATCTCTTTTTGTTATTTTGTATAATTAACATTATTTCGATCTTGAGTATGTTTTACAAAAGGATAATTTAACATATATTATTTTAAAACAGGTAATCTATTTCGGGTCAAATTAAATACGGGTGCTCTATTCAATTAAATATCAATAATAAGTTAAATTGTTTTGATTAATTGGGCATGCATGTTTGGTGTTGGTGTGGCGTGTGATAGATACCATGTTAGGAAAGAGTTTGGAAATGATAGTACAATTCAGTAGACAAAAATAATTAAAAGCTAAAATTGAATAAAAAATAATAAGATAACGTCTAGTTTTAATTTTCTAATAAGTGTTTCACGAGTGGATTTTATATGTTCATCGAAAATATTGACTTAGGGGATGATGACGTGACTAATTCTTCTTCTTCTTCTTCTTTTTTTTTTTCTTAATTATCATTATTACTATTATTTATCAAATTTTGTTATTGGTTTAATTGATCGAGTGTTTCAAATTATCCGGTTGGGATTATTTCCAACCATTTAATTTATACATATAAGGGATGTTTGGTTTAGAGGATATGTATTTAGTTAGAAAGGTTAAGATAATGAATTTCACTAAGTTGTATTTCTAGCTTTCAACATTGCAGCAAGCTCGAGTTGCACTAGATATTTAGAAAACAAAATACACAAAGGCAACCATGCTGATAAGGTTATGTTGGCCACAATATGAACTTAATTAGCTCATAAGATGTTGCATTATCAACATTTAACAACAGGGAAGTGAAACTGTAAAAAATGTTCACGAAAATGCAACTTAGAAAATATCATTGGAGCAAAAGAATATATCAACTGCAGTAGGCAATGTGTTAATTTAATAGAATCTTTGTTCCAATGAAGACTAGTACAAACAGTTTGAGCTTATAAGGAAAACGATCAGAGTCTTGCAAAATAGATATCAGGGTTGGATTTAAGAAGGAGACACAGCCAACATTATTAAACAAGACTTGATCTTTACAACAGTACGACTTAACCAAGTAAACCTTACAGTAAATGCTTCTGACCTTTGACATCTTACCCAATTCAATTGATAATCCAACCAATTAACGTCATATCAAATATCATTTCACAAATCAGATTTATAAAAAAAAAAATTATTATCACACAAATATACTACATCACTTTGTCTTATTACGATATTAAATAGGGAAAATGATTTTAAAATACACGAACTTTAGCCGTTTTACAAAATATCAAAATTATGATGAATGAATAAAAATTTAGGCTTTATTCTAAATATCATGTTCAATATGAGAATAGCCGGGCTGATTAAGTGATTAAGTGCTTATACAATACCACATGTTACACTAACACTAGATTATTAGATAATATACATTGATTGATATAATGAAGTCTTGCAAAATATTTACTCTTAATAACTCGAAAATAAAGGAGAGGATTTCAATCAAGCTACATAAGAAAAAAAAGACACTCCCGCTTCCGCTGCCGCCGGAGCCGATATTTCATACGACCACATGCACGTATAAAACACCATATATATAAATACAATCAGAGATGCAATCCATCAACATTTTCATGAACAACAAAAGAATCACCGCCCCCACAACCACCACCCACCGCCGCACCGCCGCCGCTTCCCAGGCCTGCGCCGCCTGCAAGTACCAACGCCTCAAGTGCGCCGCCGACTGCATCCTGGCCCCCTACTTTCCCCACGACCGGCAGCAGCGGTTCTTGAACGCCCACCGTCTATTCGGCGTCAGCAACATCGTGAGGATCGTCCGCCGCCTCCCGCAGTCGCAGAAGGACACCGCCATGCGCACAATTATCTTCCAATCCGATGCACGCGCCGCCGATTCCGTCGGCGGCTGCCTCCGCATCGTCCGCGACCTCGAACACCAGATCGAGCTCGCCACCGCGGAGCTCCAAATCGTGCTCCACCACCTCTCCCTCTGCCGCGCCGCCGTTGGAGATGCGGCGGTGGTCGAAGATGATGGCATTAATGCGTGGAGCTGCATGGATGAGATGAACGTGAATGTGAATGATGTGCATGCAGAATCCTCGCCCTCGTCGTTCAATCAGCTTGATTATCAAGATCAAGATCAAGATTTGAACATTATTCTTGAGAATTTGTCACGAGAAGATAACGATGATGAAGATGGGTACAACCATCAAGTTTTATCCAGGTTTCTACTTCATTTCTCACCAACTTAATTAATTATATGGTATTGATTAATGTAGTTATAATTAAGATGTCACCAACAAAATATATGTACATGTTGCTGCAGCATTAATGATACCATTTTCTTGGAGGAAATGGCGACGGTCAAGGAAGAAGAAGAAGATGGGAAATTTTCACATGTTGAAGGTGAAATTAGTGAGCTACAATCTGGTGCTGCAGCCATGCAATTTCACCCTCACAAACTGTAATGAAATTCAAATTACATACTGATCAGATTAAAAGCTAAAACATAAATGTTTCATTAATGTTGTAAATTATTAATTTTATTGATTTTGTTTCTCCTACTTATTTACATTTTAGTTTTATCTTGTGGAACAATATTTAGCCAGGATTCATCCCATTTTTTTAGATTTAATATCACTTTTAATTAATTTTAATATTCATTAATTTAAACTAAAATATATAAAAAAATTTTCAAATAAATGTGATTCATTATATTATAATAAATTTTTTATTTTGTGTAAATCGATATTTAATATATAATCGTGGTTGACTTTGGTTTTTGATGAAATGAAATCTTATTTCTTTTTTTTAAAGTTGGGTAATCAAATTCAAACAATGGAAAAAATCAATTAATGAAATCCTATAGAAGCAAGCACATGAAATATGTATATACGGGGATTTTTAATCTCCTAAATCATATCGCAAAATCAAAAAATAACACATAGCATTTCACAAATACTTATAAAATATTAAAAAAAAATTAAAAACAAAATCATGTGTATCTTTTTTATTGTGCATGAAGAATCTTATCATCTTAAATAGTCCAACTGAAGATATGGATTCTGGGTTCAAATTTGCACTTGGCTTTCGAAGTCGTTGCAAGCGACGCCGTTTTGCCTGTGGGGATTGCAATCCTTATCCCCTCGCAACTAACCCTAATTTCAATCTTCTTCGTTGTGATTTTTCCAATTTTGACCTTCACCTTCGTGTCCAGCTGCACCTTCAGCGGCAGATTCCTGCTCTTCACGCTAGATTTCAGCGCCGTTGTGTCGGGAGAGGTGTCGATCGGAGCGTTCGAGCTCGTGATGACAGCCTTCAGCGTCGTCACGTTCGTCTTACCGTGCGCGAACGCCGGGAACGATCCGACGGCGATATCGACGCCGCCGGAGATGATCCTGACGGCAGTATCGTCGTAAAAGAACGAGATCTTTCTGTTGGGGTTACCCGCGATGAGCGTGATGTTGAACGCGGAGGTGACCGCGGTGTCGGTGAGGTTGAATCTGGAGAGGTGGAGCGAGGTGACGGAGAACGACGGCAGCTGCGGGTGGTAGATAACGTAGAAAACGCCGCCGGCGACGACCGCGAGGAGGAGGAGAAGGAGGATTAGGAGTGTTGAGAAGAGGCAGAGGGAGCAGCAGCAGCTCTGCCGGTACCTTCGCTTCAGCGGCTGCGGGCGGTAGGCCGGACGCATGGTGTTGTAGAGTTGAGCTTGTTTGTTCGCCGGGATTGGGAATGGGAATGTAGGATTAGTGCCGCCATTTGAAGCGGCGGCTGGCTTTGCCGCCATGGGTAGTATACTTTTAGAGAGAGAGAGAGAGAGAATTAGTGTTGTTTTAAAGAGAAGAGAAAGAAAGATAAATGGGAAAGAAGGTTGTGGAAGAATAAATGAGGACAGGTATGAAAGATCGTGGAGATATAATCTGCTTAACTAATGCTTACTTACACTGTTACTGTTAATTACTTAATTTACAAAAAATACTTATTACAATGCCTAATTACCACTGCTTATTTTCTTTACTAACTAGTAAATTTAATTTAATGGCTATATAGATGCATTAATATTATAATACACAAAATTCAAAACAAAATCCAATAAATATGAAAACTTTAATAATTAATGAGCTGATATTAACATAATTTAATTTTATTCTTAGTCAAAAATAAAACTGAATGAGTGAATCCTGCAGCATTAAACAAATGAATTAAAAATAAAACAAAGTTGATACAAAATAAATTATATATTTGATCTGATATTCCTCACATCCCATGCACCACTCTCCAAAACCTAGACAAATAATTTTTCTTTTAAATTAATTTTGTATAACCACTGGACTCACATATCTTATTTTAAATCAATTTAACATCATAAATTAAGATTGTGTCCAAATTAGATAATTATTAAAATTGGTGTATTTATTTAGCTTTTATTTAAATTCGTGTTAAAATGTTGTTTAGACAACCAATCAATTTTAGACATACAGGTCATATAATTCAGATGAAGTTGGGGCAAATAAGATTAGTCACGTACAAAATAGAGGACTTAATTTAAATAACACATTTTTATGAGAAACTACTTGCACATTTGCACGCATTAAATAAACGATGGATAGCATTTTATGATTTGTCTTCTTTTCTTGAACAGTTATTTTTTTCTAAATTTATATATAACTAATTAATCAAACATCATTTGTTGATCATTATGTATTCTATGAATTTAAATAATTAGGACTCTTTTCAGTATTTTCAGAACATGACAAATTAATTATATCTACCCACTACTCTATTTAAATCAGTCGAGAGCGTCGAATTTATTAGGAAAAGTTTACATTTGTAACGTGAGTTCAACTGAAATGAATTACTCCATTTTTATAAAGTTTAGATATGATGAAGATGAATCCAGCTCACCTAAGGTTGGGGTCCATTTTATTGTACAAAATTCTGGTATATCTGTGATGGCATAACTTTATATTTCTATTTCCATCGGAAACATATCATGGGGTGTGGAAATATTTATTTTCGTTATTTTAAAAATATTTATTGAACATTCATAAATACTAAGTGTCCTCGAATAAATATAAGAAAATTTTGGATAACACGGAAGTTTCATTACTCTCTTTGAAAAAGAAGAATAAAAAATTTGAAAGAGAAGAAGAAAAAAATGTTTCGAAGTTCCATTTTCTTATTAGAGATTTGAACCTATATATGTATTGTCTGATTTTAATTGGACCTACTTAAATCCATTGTCATTTTTAAAGGATGAATTTCATGAAATATTATGAAATCCAACCTACTATAGAATCTGACAAAAACAAAATCCCCTTTCATTTAACAGATCAAAACCAATTCTGATTGGGGATTCAGAATTTTCTCATAGTACAAAGGTGAGAATTTGCAATTTGAAACAAAGAAAAATTCACATGGATTGTGATTGGTTTTACTGTCGAGAAATAGTGTGTACAAAGAAGTTGCATAGACGTTTGCTCATATTAATGGTATTTATATGATATTGTGATCTGTTGGTTGACGAATATTTATGAAATTTATGCCAAATTTGCATATCCCTGTAATTATTAGACAGTACATAGCTAATCTATCACCCCATTAAATTTCAATCTTTTAGGCCCACACTGTATGTACTCTGCCAGCGCAACAACTAGTTACCATTTCGAAAATATTTGAATTTTATATATATATATATATATATATATATATCCTAATAAAAGACTAAACTTATTTGAAAGTAGATCTTACAAATTATATATATAAAAAAAGCATGATTCTTTCCAAATTCCCAGAATTAATTCGAATGCATTTCTTCATAAGATACAAAATGGGTCATAAATGTTTCCTAGTGTGATTCGATACATACTTAGATTTCCATTTCTAATGATACAAAACTGAAGGTAAAGCAAAACAATCACAGAACAAAGGCCAGGCCAGTAAAAAGCTCTGGTCCATGACCACGACAGACAAAAAAGCAAAGGTGACGAAGAAATTGTAAGAAACAGTACTGTGAACTCTCTCGGATAACCTCCGGACTCTGAGATTGTATACCTTTCTATGTCATGGATTCATCACAACATCCAGCATTGTGCTACAGCTGATTAGGAGCCAGTAATGTAAGGAGCAAATGAAAAAGGAGAAGTCTTACTGTGCCTTTTTGTTGGACGAGGGGCTGGAGTATTCTGCTCCATTTTCAGAAGAAATTACTTCAGAGGAAGCACTTGAAGATGCTTGACTCGAGTTGAAGGTAGGGTTCTGTTGAGGACCTGCATTAGCAGGCCTTTGGCCTTCCTCTGCCAGCTTCCTCAGGAGGTTCATAACGGTAGGGAGAAACTTGGTCGACAATGATAGAATTCCAGGTAGCTATACAGATAGAAACGGAAGAAAACAAACAGAATCAAGTGTGAATGAATTATTTTCAGAAGTCTTGAATTGATCTTCAAATATCTAAAACATGTGGTGGAAATTTTTGGTATGGAATCTATTGAAAGAACTGCACCGGCAATCTAAAGAAGGGAAACTCAAGTACAGCAGACATGAGTTAAGGCACATCTAATCATGGCATTGCCGGTCAGTAAACATGTATGATTGTGTCCCAAGTTGATATATGTGTTTATTTAATACCAAACAGATTTAAGTTTTAAAGATAAGTCTGCTCTACTTAAGTCTCTGAAGTCAAACTTCAAAAGTTAAAGCAGGAGCTGGATGTCGTGAATTAGATATTTCAGGAGGAAAAAAAAGCAAAGTGAAGTACGGCAGTTCGGATACTAAAAGAGAAATTTACAAATATGACTTACAGCTCCGTTTCTGAATTCACCAGAGATGTCTAACTGCACCCAGAGGGCTTTTGTAAGCAGAAAAGCAACAAAAATGACACCCAAGTACAACGGATTTCTGTCAAAGAAAGAACGACATGAACAAATATCAATGTACAGATTGAAACAGCGCTCTGCTACTAAGTTAGTTGCAATGCCACCCATAAACAATATCAGATTTAAACAATTGATTAGATTACCTCAATAGGGTCATAAATTCATTAAATCCCAAAATAACCAAAGCAAGAATTGCCCATGGGGGTGGTAACCAGTTATTATTTCGCCTGCTAGCCTCCTGAAATTTTGAAAACAAGAGAACTTAAGGGATCACTTATGAAATATGAAATGTACCTCTACAAAAATGCATTAGCAAATATAATATTTAGATCTATATAACATGTACTTCTATAATACATCGCATGTGAGGAATTTGCTAGCATACGGAAAATAGAACTCAAACGGACGTGCCGTTTGTCCAAGCCGTCAAGGATCCCAAACTTTTATTCAATATTTGATAAAGGAATTACATGCCCTAATCACCCTTTAAATAGAAGATAACCCTAATTAAATCTAGATTGGGCTATGATAGCCCATTATTATTTCTAGGCCCAAACCAAATAAAATAAACAACTAAACAACAATTAACATAATTAAAATTAACTAACAAGCCCACAGACGTGAACTTATTCCCGACTCGCCTATGGTCTTGTTGTCTATCAATTAAGCATGCAATGTATACCTGAGCAGCGATTGCTTGACTAACAGAGTACTCAGTCTCCGCTTTAAATTGCCTCCACAAAGATTTACACTGAACTGGCGTTAATAGGGTTTTGGATGGTGGAACCTGGGTCAAAATTCAAACATAAATCAAGTATCAGTGCCTAGGTGAATAACAACAGATCACTGAGTAACCAAATGAGTGCTGAATTTAACAATCATAGTTTAGTCACTGACCCCAGAAAATATAATAAGAGGTTACCAATATCAACACAAATATTTAGTTCCAGGCATTAATATCTATCTTGAGGAAAAAGAATATATAAATAATGAAATTGACATTTAAAATATTATGAACACAACACTTTGTAACATATTATTCCCATTATATCCCTCTTTGATAATCTAGGATGATTGCTTAAACATCAAGAAAAGTATCAGACTTTATTCTACAGAAAAAAATCTGCAATACAGAAGTAAAAACTTCTTAGAGAAACATTCCTTATGCCTAGTAGGTTAGGCATGATAGAAACCTAAATCTCTTCGCTCTGTTATAGCATCAGTGCCAATAATATAAGTTTAAAAAGGTATAGCGAACTACCTCCTCCCAACTACTTGAGGCAAGAGGATCCACTGAATTACTTCTACTGGTAGCAACCCCACTTTTGGGATCGACAAGAGCAACAGACAATGTGTTTTCAATGGAATCAGCATCACCATCCAAACGAACAGCAGCCATAACAGAAAGTAACTTCAGAGACTGGGACCAGTAACAAGAAATTGTGAACATAAAAGGTTAATAATATCTCAATAGGGGGAAACAACTAATCCAACAATAATAAGTAGTGAAATTGTCATACAGCAGAGCGAGCAGTTTTAGTGATTGCTCGAATATCTTCCTTCCCAGTCCAAATACGTGGCATTGAGTCAGAATCATGGCTAAATAACGTTGAAAACCTGCCAGAAATAATCTGATCAGATCACATAGACAAGTACGAAAAAAACTCCAAAGCAGTGTCATATGCCACAACTTTAATATATAGATGAGTGCTCCGACCTGTCTTTCATACGGATTAAAACTCTTGCAGCTTCTTCTTTTGCCTTTGCTTCTACTACCCCTCTTGCATAATCCTCCAACCTCGCAAGCATTTTTTCCTTTGTTACATCCTCTATTTCAAAACCAGAAAGTGCACTAGAAAACCCACTAATGGCTGCTTCAGTCTCACGGTGAAGAAGCTTTCTTATTGCTGGCCATGTGTCATCACTGGCTCCATCTAACAAAGCCTCCACAGGTGCAGCCAATGCGTCATTCAATTTTTTCTGCCAGTGAAAACTATCAACAAGAGAAGCTTGATAATACAAAAATACAAAATAAATTCACATGGAAACTTTCAGTGGGAGAAGCTAGACATTACATAATACAGAATTAGGATTAATTTTTTGCGTATTATAACATGAAATAAATACCTAAATTCACAAGCTGCCTGTTTTGTGCAGATGGTATTACAGCTATGAATTGATCAACTCGATAACAAATCAGTTATACTGATATATGCTTCATAATTTAAAAACGTATTATTTGATTCTTTCATGGAATAAGTTTGGACCACTACTATAAAGTTTTACTTGAAGTCAACTATATGCATGAACCTACAAAGAAGCCTCTAAATATTATAGATTGGATTAGGCACTATTGCATACCTCAAACAGGGTAGTAAGATCAGACAACTTTGCAGCACAAACTGCAGCAACATGTGCATCTATATCTCGCCTAAGCTTCTCTCTCACTTTAGAAGAGTCCCAATTTGTTTGACCAATATGTGCGTCTACAAATCATACAAGTGACCATCAAATCAACATGCTACCAATAACAACAATATAAACAGTGATTTCTGACATAATGACATAAAAGATCAGTACAATAGTTTATCACTAGACAAAATGATCCCAGGCCCATCATGTAACCATCCTATAGCTTCACACATAACTAACAAAATATCTCTAAGTAGCTACTAGCAGTTAATGCTTGCGTGCCTCATTCAAACTCCTATCTTTCACAAGACAAAGAAAGATTCTAAATTGCTTTCAAAATTATCTCTTTCAATTTCGTCGGGAGGGGGGGGGGGGGGGGTGGTTGAACCTTGTAACTCAGTAAATAAATCCCCATCGGCCCAAGTCATGATAAGCATGGTATTACATGGTATAGAACTGTACCTGCAGATGCCTCATCAAATTGTGCCATAAAATAATCACTGCAGTCACAAGCAGCCACAGCAAACCCTTTACCCTCATTCAGTGCATTATCAAACGCTTCTTTAAATCTCTCCAAGGTTTCAGAGCGTATGTGTCCCAACATGAACAGATATGCTGGATGGATGAGCTTTTATAAGAAGAAAAAGAAAAAGGAAACAATCTGTCAAAAGAAATGAAAACTAAATGATAAAAGGACGAAAGTGATCATATGTGGAAACTGTTCACGCCCTCAACCCCTGGATATATACTCTCATATATGGAAAACTACCAATGACAGGCAAATGAAACAGGACGATGATTTGAACCATGCATGATAATTCCCGTTTATGTAAATCGGGCATGCAGGGTTAAAAAGAATAATGAAGCTGAGCTAAAGAACAATTACTTGCAAAAGCTTATCTTCCAACTGTTTCCGCTTTGACGTTCTTACACCTTCTTCAAAATATGTAGCCTCTGTATCATACCTATTGACGGTAAGAATAACCACAAGATAGCATTTAATAATTTGATCTTAGGGAGCCAATAGAGTGAGCAGTCAAAGCTAAAAAGAATTAATTGGTTTTTCTGGAAGCTTATTTCAACCCAAGGCCAACCAATAAATTAACTCATTTCTTAACTTTTGATGATAAAATACAATTTCGCATTCACAACCAAAAGAAGTGTGTAGAGAATGAAACATGTAAAAGGATACTAGTAAAATATAATACATGTTCTCATCACCGAAAACCGAGTCAAATAACTAATTGAACACTATATTTTATATCTCTAATGGAAGATGAGAAAATTTACTTGTCCATCCAACTTAGAAGAAACTGGAAGTATTGTAAACTTGAGAGACATCTTCCATACTTTCCCAACTAAATTTAAAGCCTATAATCTCCTAGCACTCAGATGAATCTTCCCCATATTTTCCATAACCGGATCCATCAACCATGTTATCCACTTCAACACTCTTTTAAGGCATCAGATGGCGAAGAGCCTAAAGTTCTTGTAGTGACTGGTCATGAAATATTTACAATAGGTTATTAAGAATGTCATTCAGATTTTCACATTACCAGATTCATGTACCATGCCATTACTTCAATCAATGCATTATGGCCTGAGGAGCATCTAAAGTTCCCAATACTATCACACTGATCAAAGGCAGTATTTTAGAAGTCATCTGCTAGCACCGGTACTTTACTGTAATGATCCTTGCTCAGGGTATAAAAGATTTACATTGCATCTTAAATGTGCCAATTCATGTACAAACAAGAACTTCTCAAATTCTTCAATAAATCTCCATCATGGCATGCAAATGAAATAATCATGGAATAACTAGAAAAAGGCTCAGACTTTACTTACTCTGACAAGCAAGCATGAAGAATAGAGGTCAGCTTCTTCCCAAATCCAGGTACAGGTTGCGATTGTACTATCTCTTCTAATTGACACCATGCCTTCATTTTAAAGGATAAATAATTAATGGAAAGCTTGCATTATTAACATAGTACTGCTCAATAACCTGTAAAACTGAGGAAGTACCTCATTCTCAACAAAAGATGAAAATTTGTCATTTGCAATCTCTTCACATCGTACAGTGGCAACCATGACCTACAAATTAATCACCCATTACAAAAATGGAATTGGCTGAACTGTTCATCATGCATTTGAAGCAACACTTAGTTTAATACCTTGTGAGCAGGTAGGTCAAGATCTTTATTTTCCTTAATGACCTTCCATATCTGCTGTGCACTGAATGAAAATCCTGAAGCAGGCACTACACCACGCCTATCCCCAGCAAGCCCACCAGGTGCAATAGAATGAAAAAAGCGTTGTCTAAGACTTGCCACCTTTAAGAAAGAGCACATAAGAAATAATTAATATAAGAGTCATATCTACATATGAAAAAACCACCAATTCTTCACCATACACTCCTCAGTCAGCACAACCCTTCGATATAAAAAAAGAATAGCTTGGAAGAATTCAAACAAGAAGATGAACCTGCTCTTTAAATTGTTCTTCCTTCTCTTCATAACTAGAGAGAGCAACAACCTCGACCTGCCAATCAATCACATAACAAAAGAAACACAGTAAGTATTTAAAAAATTACAAGGCAAGGCAATATTTATTAATCAGAAACATCTTACATTGAAAAATTCACTTAGTCGAGTTTCCTTATGAGCTTCTGGCTTAGGAACAGAATCCCATATCTTCCAAAAGGTGGGTGGAACATGGATGGGGGAACATTAGAAACCAATTGCAACAAAATCAGGAAAAAGGTACAAGCAGCAGCATAAGATGTACCTTCTGGATGTCTTCCCTTAAAATTGGCTCCAAGTTTTCCAATGGTGTCTATTACAATGCAAAGCAAGCAAGAATGTTCCAGCATTTTTACAATCAATTCAAATGAAACAAATGGAAACAAATATGTTTATAATATAAGGAAACAGTCAGCATCAAATATAGATAGGGAGGAAAATATACCTTGGTTTTATCACGAATAACAAACATTAAAGTTGTCCTACGAGGACTGAATAATCTCATCATAACCTGTTCAATAATAGTAAGAGATGAATTAGCATGTGTATTGGCAAATTTAGGCGAGATGTAGATAGATTACATTGATCATCTACCTGAAATACAGTTTTTAAGAGGGGTTTATTTGCAGCCTGTTCACGTCCAATATCATGACACCACCTGTGCATAAAATTTTGCCTTTAGCATCTCAGGAAAAACAAACGTATAGAACTGCACCGTGCCAACAACTAGATCATAATAAGATAAATAACTATAACAACCACTTAAACCAATAATATAACAACCAGTTGTTATCCTGAAAAGAAGTAAAACAGCAACAGAAGTATAAGAGGAATGTGGTAATAACTGATCTAATAAAACACGTATACATACACACAGACAGACACTTACATATTTATCAGCACTATGTCAGAAACTGCAAGAGCAAAAAGAGCACTCTGCTTTTCAAATGCAGTGTCATCCTGAAAAGAAGTGAAACAGCAAGAGAAGTATAAAAGGAATGTGGTTATAACTGAACTAATAAAACACACATGCATCCACACAGAAACCTAGAGTTCATAAGCAATATTATTGAAACGGAGATGCCCTGTTTGTGCAATCAATAGGTAAATACCTAGGTTCCCACACAATTTTCAAAAGCTTTAAGAAGATTGAGGGTATGAAAACACAACACGAGTGTACAAGGGTGCAAGATTGACTTTCAGAAATCCAAATTTACTCTAAGAAAGCAAGGTTATGTGAAGAACCATCAGAAGCTAGAATAAGAGTTGTCTTGCAACTTGATACAGAATTAGATAGCCAAGTAAAATTGACTGCTGCAGGAGATAAACCATAACACCAAACATATGGATACATGTTAAGTCGACAAGTAGAAATTTAATAGCACCTCTCCTCTTTCTCTTCCATCGCTACCCTCTAAGTCCATTATGATAGTACACGGCTCAATCCCAACACAGTGTGCCATCCATATACCTTTTGTGGTTTGTGACCTGAAAAGGTCCAAAACATTAGTATTTTTACGGAGAATAAAAATAGAAAAAGAGTTTGAGGTCAATCAAGAGCTACATGCCTCCCCCTTAAAGCATCCATTTCTCTGAAATTCGTACCGAATAGGTGATTCAACAATGTACTCTTCCCTGCCAGATTTCATAAAGAGTTACAGAAATATGCATTGCTGAAGTTGGTAGCTAACATAGAATATAGACATACCATAATAACCCAATATTCAAAATAATACAAAATTATATTCGGGTAAACCACAATCCGTACCTGCATGGAACTTTTTAAACAATATTACAATAATACAAAACCCTGTATCTTTGAAACCCAAAATACATACCACTACTCTGAGGGCCCATGATGGCGACCACAGCATAAGACAGCCCACACTCGGCTAGTTTAACTTCTTTCACAAAATTATCAACTCCGACCACATTGAAAGTACCATCCCCCTCTATGAGGTGAGTCGAACAGCAATGGTCTCTTTTATCTGGAAAAGCAAATAAACGGTTGCATTAACATGCAAAAAAAAATTTATTGTCCCATATTTCATGAGAAGAAAACATTTGAACGGATAATTGGAGCCATCACAGCATTAAAATTGTAGAATTTGATTTAAAAGTATAGCACAAAATCACAGGAAATCTAGTGAGATAGCAAAACTATGAAGTATCATCTGCTACCATTCTTAATATCAGGTAAAGAAGTTCCTATGGAAAGCAGGTAGAAAAAAGTCACTTCAAGAAACAAATGGACAAACAAAGTAGCAATGCTGATTAGGAAAAACTGATCCATGTCAAACTGAACCTTGGTCGACTAAATGACAATCCACATCTCCATAATTTTCCACCATGTCTAGCATCAATTCACATTCACATGCACATCAAAACATCACAAGATACCAACTTTGAAATCAGTACGAAACCAAATCCAAAATACGAACTCCATCTGAATCGTTAAGAGCATCAGCGCATCAAAACCCTACTTCTCTAAGATACATGAGCTGATCAATACCAAATCAATAAACAAAGAACATAAGAGCAGACAATTTTGACCTATTGTCAATCCAAGTCTAATAAACTGCAAATTAGTCATTCAACCAAATTAACAAGTAAATTTTGTTGAGATCGACACTCTAGTCCCCAAGCAATCACTTCATTCTTCATAAGAACAAATCACTGAACTTGAAGATTCTGCTTTGCACATAACTGAATAATCAGTTCAACAGAATGGATCGGAAACCTACCCATATCGTCGAGAAATTTGGGAGAATCCGATCAACCGTGCCTAGTTTCCAGAGACGGCGAGATCGGATGAATTGAGAAGGAGAAAGAAGATCGAATTCAGTAGATGATCTCGAATGGGGGATTTATTGATACAAACTGTGTGTTTGTGTGTGCACTTTTATATCTATACATACATGTGTGTATTGTATATTTGTATCTGTATATATTCTCTCAAGTCTTCAAAAGTCAAATTGACTGTTAGGCGAAAGAATGAAGAAAATTAAAGAATATCAAAAAAATAATCAGGAAGTTTGGATTTATAGCTTTAAACCACTTTTTCTTTTCTTTGGAATTTTGGGTTTTATTTATGTAAAGTGCAAGAAAGAGTATTTTACTATTTTGATTTCGATAAAAAAAATTCTATTGAGTTGTTAAAACTTTCCTTATCTTAGTGAGAAAATCAATGGTGACGTTAATAAAAAAATACATTGCAGAAGTCAAAAGAAGTAAGTTGATGTGGCGTTTAAAAGTTGTTGGATCAGAGCATTTATTTATTTGGTCAACATGAATATAAATTGTACTATATTTTAATTTATTTAAATTGAAATTACTTAGTTTCTTGTGCTTGTTGTTTCAATGCATGTGAGACAAAACTTGAGACATATTATAGATTGGAGGGTTTATTCAAAACTCAATAATATCAATCCACTATAGAAAGAGCTTTAAACACAAGCGCATAATACTCAATATCTCAATAGAGTAGTCAACCTTAGATGGTCGAGATTTACTCTTTACAAATCAATACTCTCAAATCCACTATATAGAATATAAACTCACTAAATAATCAATGAAAATTCCTTCTCTCTTTTCTCTCTTGTTGCGCACACTCTCTCATTCATAATGAGACTTCTCACTTCTTTATATAGGCTTGTTTTTTGTTTTTGCTCCTAAATTTATGCTCTCTATGACATGCATCGTCTTCTTAGAAGATATGATATAGATAAATTTCTATTTTCAAGTTTGTTAGTTTGTTGAGAAATTCACATCTAGATTTTCTCTAACAAAGTCTCACTTGAGTATTGGGACTAAAGTTGAGATAGAATGCAACCACGGTCCCATAATCACTCACATAAGTTAATCCGAAGAGTGTTCCATTCAACTAACAAACGCCAAGCAATATATATGTGTGTGGGGAAAAAGATAAATGCATTCAAATAATTAACCTGAAACTTGTAAGTGTATAAGATATGATGCATTATTCCAATAGCTAATCCAGTCATTGGCCTTTATTCCTCGCCATTTATGCATGGACTATGGATGTTGTTAGGTTATGTTTGGTAGTAAGATACGATACTTAATTCATGATAATTATAAAGTAATTACTATCTATGTCTCACTTCATTAGACGCATTTGTTTTTTGCTCGGATACTAATATTTAGTTATAATAACTTTTGAGAAGAGACTTTTGTACTTTAAAACTTGCCAAAAATAGAATTGTGTCTAATTGGGTGGGACGTTCCAATAAGAAAAATGCGTCTAATGAAGTGAGACGGAGGGGGTATTATAAAATGTGTATCATGTTTTAGGTACCAAACATAGCTTTAAAGTGCTATATTGTTGTTATTAGATGTTCTGGACAATGTTTTGTTTGGAGATTTAGATTGATAGATAGATCTGATGATGTTGATCTTGAGTTAGTTTATGAGAGAGTATGTTTAGCAGATCGTTTTGGTAGCAATATCGTTGTGTTATCTGGGCAGGTCAAGAAGCACTTCGAGGAGTAGGTCAACACATCGATTTGGTAGATTCATATGGTTACAATCGAGCTAGAATGCAATTATTATGTTTTGGGCGGTTGTATGCAATAATTATATCTTTTTTATATATTGTTAGAAGTAGTTATATCTTGCCTCTATCTATAGTCATGACTACACGCGATTGTAACTACAACACACTACGTTTTTCAGTACTTACGTGAGAGAATAAGACAAAAAATTGAGTATTATTTTTGTAATATCTTAGAACTCTATTGTATTAATAGATTGTTCTTAATTATCTCAACAAGCAAATAGATTGTTCTTAATTTATTTCATGAACCTAGTTTGGTTTTGAATCGAACCACATAATTTTTTTTTATGTTAATCGTTATTGTTTTGCTTCTCTAAATCTAATTTCGACAAAGATACATTTCGTTATACATGTATCAATATACAAATTATAAATTTATCACTATTTTTCTCCTTAATCTCACTCTAAGAAGGGATAATATTATCACTCCAA
>JAPKLX010000011.1:1160677-1231397 GCA_026898415.1 Leonotis leonurus
AAATAATTTGGAATTGAGGGAGCCGTCGGCTTTGGCAAACGCATAGTTGTTTGAGTGTGTCCATTCTTATTTCTGCTTCTATCAAATCTGCATGCTAAAATCTTACGTTATCAACATAACTTAGCTATTGGTAACTGGTAGAGCTTCAAATTATAATCGTGCTTTTGGGGAAGCTAGTTGTGGGATTTCGTCGCTTAGCACGGGGAATAATTACAATATGGCAATTTTGCTGACTCCAGGCAACCAACATATTATATTCGCAAGTCGTAATATATAGTAAGTAGAATTAGTTGGTAGTCATATTAACAAAATTAATTTGAGTAAATCTTTCTTTAGCTTGTTTTACCATCTGATTTACTTCAACAATGCAAAAATGTGCTAGTTCTTCATGTTATTAAAGATGGAACATTTATGACAGGCAAGGACAAGTCCGTGGTTTTGTGGAGCATCAACGACCATATATCGTCCTTGGCTGCAGATCAGGGAGCTCATAAGTCCTCAGGTTCTAAGGGTAATTTATCCAATGGTAAAGCTGGTCAAGGAACAACTGTTGAAGCACGGGGGATATTTCAGGGGCATGATGCCACTGTTGAAGATGTCCAATTTAACCCATCAAGGTAGCGATACACTCTATCAAGAGTCATAACCTGTTATTGATTTAAAAAACTAGGTCATATATAAAGTCATTTCTCATAAGATTTGAATCTCATGATTGAAGTTCTATCTCTGATGTGCCAGATCTTGTTGCATTTCACTAAAAGCTCCTCTCATTTATGAACCACCTGTAGCATAAATTACTTACAACAGCTTTGTTTCCAACTCTTCATACAGTGGACAGGAGTTCTGCAGTGTTGGTGATGATTCTTGCCTGATCCTGTGGGATGCACGAAGTGGCACTTCTCCTGCTGTTAAGGTAATTTTGTACCTTGATTTTTCATCAATTTCAAGATATCATTTTGTGTCCTAAAATGCTTAAGCTTGTTATAATGAGAGCTAGCATCCATTGAAATTCCTCTCCTTCCATCATCCTTCCTTCCTTTCTTTCTCTCTCTCTCTCTCTCCCCCCTATAGCCACTTTTTCATGAATAACTTAATGCTGTTATCTGCACAAGACATAAATCTGACAGATGATCATACATGTTAATAACAATGCGTAAGGTCAAGGGTTTAGTGGAAAGAACTGGCCAACCTAACTAGTAATATTGTCATATTTAACTGAAATTGGTTATATAGTTTGTTGATACAATTATAAAGTGTTTTATGTTTCAAGTTAACTTTTGGTGCATAGGCCAGATGTCATGAAATTAAATTATTGTCATGTTATTATTTCCTTTTCAATCTTTGGTTGAAGTACCTACCCCCTAATTTCTTTATATTCACTTAGTCATGTTACTTCCATTTCCCTTTCTGTTACATGCCTTAAACTAAGCAAGGTTATTTGATCAAATATTTGTACCTGCTGTTATACCTTGATTTTGCCTTTTGCTTTTTGCTGGCAGGTTGAAAAGGCTCACAATGCTGACCTTCATTGTGTGGATTGGAATCCCAATGATGTCAACCTGATTTTGACAGGGTACTTCTTTACTTTCGGTTCAATAAAATTATTTGATCGTGCATCAATAGCCAAGGAATTGAATCTCCTATGCCCTTTTTAGATCTGCTGACAATACTGTTTGCATGTATGATCGCCGAAATCTTACCTCTGGGGGAGTCGGAGCCCCTGTTCATATATTCGAAGGCCATTCTGCTGCTGTTCTTTGTGTCCAGGTATTGGAGCCTGATTATAGGGTCACCTTTTGGGTTTCAGTTTTTGTTTCCGTTTTTATTTTCCATTTTTCTTTTTCTTTCACTTCTATTTCTTTTTTTAACTAGTAAAGATATTGTCATATAATTTTTCAGTGGTCTCCAGCTGAAGCATCTGTCTTCGGCAGCGCGGCAGAGGATGGTGTCCTAAATATATGGGATCATGCAAAGGTGAGATCTTGACATATTTATAATTGCTTTACTCTGAAGGTTCTAAAATGCATACACGGTACTTTTTGGTTACTTCAGATAACAAAAGATTTATATTTGCCACTCCTAAAATTAATTTTCTTCCCCACCTTTTGGGGGGGATTAAATTTTAAATTTCTGTACTTTTGAAATATCATCATTTCTTTTCCGCTTCATCTTCTATCATCTCATTAAAAGGATTTCTCCTCGGCTCCTCTCCCTTAAAAAAAAACTGCCATCCTCTTTTGAATTCTGACAAATTTGCGTGTGAACAAAGATTGGAAAGGCAGGGAATGGTGCTGGATCAGGAGATTCAAGTTATCCCCCTGGCTTATTCTTTAAACATGCTGGTCACAGGTTTGTGCATAATTGTCAATCCTTTGCACTGTCGTTGTTTGCAGAAAAAAGGCCACTGCTTTTTTCACCCAACTTCAAATAATATTAATTCTCTGAATATATGACAGGGACAAGGTGGTTGATTTTCACTGGAATGCAGCAGATCCTTGGACTATTGTTAGCGTGTCTGATGATGGACAAAAGAGTGGTGGAGGTACACTTCAGGTAAGACGAAATATCAGTTGGCAAAATATGCCCAGTTTGCATTCCCACCATCAATTCACTCAAAAAACTTCACTTGGCCTTACTTAGTGCCAAATGTCCTATGTTTTATCAAAGATGTGTTTCAGTTTATGCATCTACTGTTACAATAGCTTCTGAATTCAGCAATTTATGCATTTTTTCCGGTTGCGTTACAAGAGTAATTTCAATGACTCTGCCCTTCATCTAATCCTCTACCTTGGTACTGCTTTAGATTTGGCGAATGATTGACCTTATTTATCGACCAGAAGAGGAGGTGATCGCGGAGCTGGATAAGTTCAAGTCTCATCTTATGACCTGCTCCAATACATCCAGTTCTTGATCTCACATGAGGCAAGCTTCTTATATTAAACTTATTACTATCAGCACAGGTGCGTGCTGGCAGTGGCACCTTCAAAATAAAGTTGAATTTGAGATTTTATATAATTCTTCTTAAAATTATTTCGTCTAATCTTTATTGCTATATCACAAGGAACTTTTCATGCCTCGATCACTGGTACTGATGATCACATTTAGGGATATTATACATTATCATTAAAGATCCATGCCCACTTGCTGTGGAATTGAAAAGATGACTTTTAATTTTATTTTCAAATGACTATTTAAATTAAATCATGACTTAATGGTGGTGTAATTTGAATCTAAGAGCTTACTAATTTACTTTGTTATCTATGCATGGTATCACCAAAGTTTTATGCATAGAAAATACTGATTCCCCAACCTTTTCTAATCTCACTGTGATAAAATTAGTCCCCTTATTCTCTTTCAATTTTCGAAACCTATATCTACTAAATACCGACGAGGAAAAAAGAGGAAAGAAGGCTAAATAAATTGTAATGAATAGAAGAAGTTTGATGTGAAGGAGTATGTATATATTAATTAATTAATACACTTGAAACATTTTTTCTACAAAGATGAAGAAGCAATGAAATAATTGCTTCGTTCCATATTCAAACAACATACATTCCATACATACCAAACTATAGTTATATACATACAAACAACCAACTCGAAAATCTTCAAGAGGCTCTCGACTCCAGTGTGTTGTATGTATTTACAACTTCACTCGCCAAAGCCCCTACTCAAATAATCGCATGTTTCAACTGCACACCACCTCCACAGAGAGCTTCTTCATCGCACCCGCACACGGATCCCCTCCGAAGATCTCGGGTGTAACAGGCACCGTGCAAGAGTTTTGCCCGATGCAATACTGAAAAGAACCCCGTTATGGTCAAGAAAGTCGAAAAGTAGGCCAAGAAACACATCTTAACAAACATGGAAATGTGAATGTACCTTCTCAAACACGTCATAGGAGTGGAATGCGTGGCAGCTTCCTTGTCGGTAGTTGCCACACGAGCCTTGAGGCGTGCCGAAGCTGGCGAATTTGATGGATGTTATTTTTTGACCTGCATCACATGAGAGGTGGGATTTCGGCCTCAATGGTCTGTCAACTTTTCCTGATGCTTGTAGCTGATAGTTCACTAGGGTTGGTTGCCACTCGTAGATATCTGAGCATACGCTTGCTACTTCTCGTTTCGCTAGTGTGATGCCGCTTGGATTCCCTCCCCATTCCTCGAAGACAACAAGAAGATTCCCCGTCGGGCGGAGCCACGAGCGAGGAATGTGGTACCTGAGAGCAGGGTTAGCTGGTTAGGGTTCTACAATTGATCTGATAATATTTTTGGTCTAAAACTGAACATGCAAACACAAGTCATATCATAACATACTCTAAAAGCAACATAGATGTTAGTATTACCATCTTTGAGAAGCTTCACCGCAGTTTCGTAGGCATTTCTTCTCATTGAACCAACCGGCATAGTTGCACTCACCACAATTGCCGGATGCTTTGTACTGGTTCCAGTAACGCCCAATGCTTTCACCGTTGATCCACACTTGACCTTTGCTCATCGTGTTCATGTCTAAAGCCAACGGCTCATTTCCTCCCGGAGCATTGAAACTAGTCTATTAACAATCAAGCATGCTTAGATGAACCTTCCTTGTATGATACAAGCAAACAAAAATTACTAAGTTTCCTAAGCAACATGTACCCACCTTGTACCATGTCAATGGCTGCCTTTGCGACACGTAGGAGCCTTCGTCCCATTCAACGTTAGAGATTCCATTGAGTGAATGAAGACTTAGAGATTCCCCCTTCAGGCCAACCTGTCCAAACCCACATAGTGAAGTCAGAAAACATAACTATGTTATGTTAGAATAGAAAGTGTCCAACAGCTCAAAATTCTTACCTTGTAAGTCCATTTTTGCCATTTTAAGTCTCTTCTCCCTTCATTAAGGCCATCAAGTGCAACCGGACCTAGGATGCCAGCATTCCACGTCTCAAAATGGGGCCCCACATTCTGAAATCGAAGTGAAAATCAAGATCAAGAAGAATTCATCAAAAACCAATTTTCTCTAACAATTTATGCTTGTTAGAAAAAGTTGGCCTGGCATGTTCATATGTGGTTGAGAAAGGTGAAAAACAACGAACCGGAAGCCCAACTGCAATGCTCAGCAGCGAGATTTTGTTGACACCGGCTCGTAGATTCACACTTTTACTGAAAGTAAGCTTGGGGCTATCTAGACTTCCATAGGTAGTTCCTGCAAGAAATTGCAAATATGTGGTGAGTACATCTGTATTCATAGCAAGCCCCTCGCCCATTGTTTTTATAGTAGGGCTTCTTTTCAAGAAAACGTTGAGTATTTTCCTATTAGATGTCATTTAAAGCTCTAATCACTAAAATGAAGCCCAAAACTATGTAAGTTGGAATAGAATCATAAATGTTGATTTGAAGATCTAATTCTCCCTGTTGAATGGATTTCAAGAAACGGGTTATAAGGAGATATGAGATCCAACCGAGCATTCACTAGGCTCGATCCTTGCACATTTCTTTGAAGCAATAAAGAGTGTTAGACTTTATTGCAAGTTAGATGGCCTACCTGATAACTGACCATTGATGAAGACATGCAAAGCATGACCAGCAGAATTGACAGTAAGAATAGGCCACTTGCCTCCTCTGAGAAATCCTTCATGAGAATCAATCCTCACACTGGATGATAGCAGCAAACATGAGAAAGTAAGTACGAGTGCTAGGTCTCATGGAAACCTCAAAATGGACATGATTACAAAGTTGCATGTGCACTTACTCTGTACTATACCACAGATAATCAGATTTGTCCCATGTTGTATTAATCTGCTCCCTTAATCCAATCAGTGTGAACGAACTTTCGTCGGACGATGATGCTGCTGCATCTTCAATGTATGATTGCCAATTAAATCCTCTGCTAATAGGTGTCATCTTCATTTGTGCACTTTGAGCACCAATCTTCACATGGCAAAATTCAAAACGAATATGAATTATAAATACATTCTTAAATCATTCAAATGTGAATAGTTATACTAAAGATCATCTTTTTCTTACCCTAGCCGTGTTGTAAACAGTGTTCTTGCAATCGGGAAGGATGCTGACAGACCAAGGAGGCAAGTTGTAATGCCTATTCCATAGGGAGACTGTTGCCATTGAATGCTGATCGTAATTTGCAAGAAAAGCAGCACAAGCTCCATTTCTCGACCTGAAAACATGAGCCTGCATGGAAACAATATATGTTCGAGTCAGGATCAATCATCATTCCACAAAAGATCGCTAAAAGAAAAGCAAAAAACAAACTGAACCTCTTGATTGTGTCCGAGTGACATAACAGTGGGATCTCCAGATATCAAAGCTGGCTCACAGAGTTTAATTGCTCTATGTAAATCTCTCAGATGACCCCATTTTGGCTGCCTCAATAATCCTACATGAATAAGAAGAGGCCATTAGTTTCTCGTGCCTTTTTCAAGGAAAAACGATAGTTGTATATCATGTAGGCAAGAAAGGTGGTGATGCTATCTACAGAGTAAGAAAAATCCACAAAGCACACAAATTTACAAGATAGTGACAAGAAAAAGTTTCATGGGCAAATCCATCAAGTCATGATTGTCAAAAGGTAGCAAGATGATCAAGGGCTTCTGGAACCATGAAGATACCACCGGTTACCTTGTGGAACCGGGAACTGGAAAGTGCAGTAAGTATAAATGTTCTAATCAAACTTTAGCTCATACGTTTAATCAAGACCTTCATGCCTCGGTATAAGGTCGTGAATGCTTTTGTCATTATGCATGAAAACCATATCTCTGGATGGTAGTGATATCAAGGGTTATAAGCATTACTTTGTCGCATGTATCGAAGATGAATCACGGTCATATTTTTTTGTAGAGGTCGCCATCAAATGATGTGGCAAACTACTACTAAAGTCGGAATTGACAGTATATGCATTTTTAAAGGGATCAAAGAAATTATATTTTAAAAGTATGACTTAGTCAACTTCCACTTAGTTCATTTCAAACTAAGATGAACGATGTCAGCAGAATAGTAGGAGACATCATGCACGGCTGCATGAAATATTAATAACTACTCGGGTCAAAGATATATTTTGAAAAAAAAAATGATCAAAATTTGAATTCATACCGTATTCATCAAGAGGTGCATCATAATCATAACTGGTGGCAATAAATGGACCACCTGCTGTCCTGCCGAAGTTCGTTCCTCCATGATACTGAAAAAAGAAATCGAAAAAATTGTCAGATATATTTGTTATATCCATAACTGATTGCATTAAAGTGCAAATTCCTGGCAGTCGATTTTACCATATAATAGTTAATGAGGGAGCCCCCCTTCTGAATAAATCTTGCAACAGAGAATGCCAAATCTTCAGCTGGTCGGTAGGGAACTGCACCGCCAAATTCAGTAAACCTGCAAAATAATATCAGAAAATATCAACCAGAGGTAATATAAGAAGAATTTGTGATGAACATAATCGAACTTCATGTGTAGCTCGAGTGCTTACCAGCCAGTCCACGCTTCAGTCCATATCTTTGGCTTATAAGCCTTATTCGGAGAGAAGTAATCACAGTAGAAACCGTTGCATGTATTGATCTGCATGAGGAAAGCAGACGTCAAACACAGCTCCAATTACTATGCATGTAATAACATGATTTTAGAGTATCTAAGCAAAATTGAACAAACACAAACTTGCTAAAGATCCCACTTGATGGAGCTCGCATTTAAATGTTTAGAGGCAATATTCAGAGGTCAGAGACTATTTAACTTAAGTCAATGCAAAAACAAATTAGCATGAAATGAGGAAGGCAAACCATGTGCAGGAGGTGACAAGATTTCAAAAATGTTCTCTATATTTGGATAATACGATATTACAATAACTCCACTGAAGACTGATGTAGGGAGCAGAATATGTGATGCATTAAAAAACCAGATTAAAATAAAGGTTAAAATCTTACAACAGGATCAGGGGCATCATCTTGCTTGCACATGATCCACGGAACACCGGTGCCAAGATCCACTGCCATTTTGGCAGCCCACTGAGCGTATGCTCGACCAGGTGCACCAAGCTCGTATTCCATGGGCCCATACTCATTCTCAATCTATCACAACACATAACAATGAAGTCTTTCAATATATTTAGTATTGTACAAAACTGATACATAAATATAAAAGTGAAAAAAAGAGAGAAAAAGGAAAGTAGAACAGAGCAATTGGACAACCTGCGACAATATGATCGGACCTCCTTGAGTTTGATACAGCCTTTCAGCTTTCATCATATTCACAATCTTGGTAGTGAATTTTTGCATAGCAGCCTTCCAAGAAACAATAAATAGGAAGATAAATTAGACACTAAAAATCTCCTAAATCAAAAAAAAAATGATGTCTTCATTATACACAATAGTTAAATGCCAAAAGAATTTGTGTGCAGACCTTAAAAGGCCCATTGTCTGTTCTGAAACTGATGCCTTTAACATACTTCAGCCAAACTGGAAAGCCCCTAAAATTAAAATCCAAGAATTATACATATAATTAGTGATAATTTCGCAGATTAAAGAAAATAAAATTATGCGAAATTGCTTATGCGTTAATACCCAAAGTTCCATTCAGCACAAGCATAGGGGCCAATTCTCAGATTAACGTAAAGCCCTGCTTGTTGCACCAGCTTAATGAACTTCACCAAATCATATCTTCCCCCAAAGTAATACTACAAAAAGAGAAGCAATATTATCACAAAATATTGAAACCAAAACACCAGTGATGAGTTATGTAATAAACTTCCCACATCCAAAAATGATGGAAAGACAGAGCTAACCTTTTCAGGCTCAGGCTCATGCCCATTCCAGAAAACATAAGTCTCAATTACATCCAAGCCACCTTCTTTAGCCTTCTGAATAAGATCCGGCCACATCTAAAGTTCCCCAAGAAAAGGGTCAGAAAAACAATCTTAATACATCATATTTTAACCAAACAATGTGAAGTGTGTCAGTGTGTGTGTGTGAGAGAGTGAGAGAGAGAGAGAGAGAGAGAGAGAGAGAAAGCAGATATTCAAAACAAAGCACGGGAAAGTGCATTGAGCTTAAAGTCTAAAACATACCTCAGGTGTGCTTCTTGGGTAGTGAATTGAGCCAGAGATGAGAATTTTTCTCTGCCCATTAATAGAAATGGCCTTATGATCATAAGAAACAGAAGCTTCTCCACAAGAAATCGAGCTCAAGAAAATCAATACACCGAACAAAAATGCAATCTTTAAACTCATAATGCCAATACCCTCTTTGCAAATTGCAACTTTACAAAGAATGTCCCTTTTCTGAACACCCCCACTTAATTTTTTCGATATTCTCAGATTCTCCTTTCCCTACCCCACAGTAATATATGCTGCTTAGACGAAATGGGAACAAAAAAGATTCAATCTTTAAGAACACACAACCAAGAAAAGATAGACTAGCATACAGCAGCAGCTTGGCCTCTCTTTTATTTTTATTTTTTTCTTTTGTTTCCTCTGTTTCTTTCTTCTGTTCCTACTCTCTAGCTGTAATCATAAAGAATGAGCAGGAAACTGGACACACATTAGTGTGTTTTTTGGGTATTATTACAGTTTGTGTTTGTGTGGGATTTTAAAACTTGTAAGCAAATTGGTGGTTCTGCTTCTGCTTTTAAAGACTCGAAAATGGTTCTTAAGTTTTAAATTGGAGGGACCCTTTTAATCTTTGACACCAGATGGGCCCCACTTTCCCCGGCCTTCTAACTTTAAATTTTATTTCTTTTTTTTTTTGTTGTTTGGCAGCCTTTTATTTTCAAGTTTATGATGTAAAAAATATAGCCTAATTCAAATGTTTGGTTACGTTATAGACAAAGTTAGTTGATTCTTTATTGACCTTTACAATTAATTTTGTCAATTTTAGTTTATAAAAATGTATGTTCCAAGTTCAAAATTCCAAATTTCAAATGATCTCGTTATCAATTACTCTCTCTGTCCCACTAAAATTGGTCACGTTTGACCAAAAAACTCTCAAAGATTTGATCAAACGCAGCCACTTTTATAAACTAAAATTGACTAACTCAATATAAAATATGCTGGAAAATTCAAACCTAACAATAAAGCACAAAAGATGATCATTTATATTCCTTCAATTCTTATTTATTCATTCATTGTTTTTCAACACGAATTTTTAAAAAATAAAAATAAATGTGTAAATAAAAAAACAAAGAGATGAACATTTATATAAAATAGATGGTAAAAAAATGAGTTATAAATAAGGAAATAGGATAAAAAGAAAGAAACATATAAAACTTGAAAATTGACAACCTAAAAAATGGAAACCAGTGAATGGAAGGCATGTTTGGGTGTTGGTAAAACCAAAAAAGTTGAAATAGAAATGGTGCGCAAAGAAAAAGAATCTATGGAGCTATATACGTCCCAATGTAGTCGCTCCAATAAACTAACTTCTGTCTTATTATTTTTAACCACAAACGTGGCTTTGCGCGTGGTGATTGGTGCCTTCGTCATAATCAAGTTTAAATTCAATTATGTAATCACTAAATCTGTTCATGTATTTTGTTCTTTTGTATAGTAAATATTTGAAACCTTGTATTTGTTTATATTGACACTATTCAACCACCTGCTCACTGCTGTACCTTTTTTTATTATTATTATTATAAAAATTGGAATGACAATATTGCGTCACGAAAAACTCGAACTCGAAATCTATTTTCTCAAACATAAAATCACTATCATGGACTAACACATGCTGCACAATTTTGTTTGAAAGAAATGATGATTGGCAATTTTTTTTATATATTTCTAGAAATACTTAGATGTATTATATGATTTAATTATACAAATAGAATGTGTGTGTGTACATATATAACCACATATTCGATCCCTTCATTTTTTAACAGATTTCATATTTCATTTTTTCACATATTTCATTTACGTTTGTATCTTTAGTAATTGAAATATCATGTTGTTAAATAAAATGCTTTTGTGCATTCATTAATTTTTAGTCGAGATCAATATAAATACTACAAACCTTTTAAATAAATGAATGTTGAGATACTATTAATAGCAGCACATGATATGATTATACATAATTGATTAAAATTAGTGTAATAAAGAAGCAAAAGGTTTCACTACTTAAAATACGTCTGCCTGTTATTTATTATATTGAATAAGTCAAGATGAATTTGATCGATACATCTAATTTATACGAAATTAGATTTTAATTAGTAAAGGGCATATTGAGAAGAATATGATCATTTTATTCTAAATTTTAAATGGGACATTTAATAAAAAAACAAAATAAAATAGGTTACTTATAAAATGGTTCTCTTCTTGTTTTTTCTTCTTCCCCAACTTATATCAATTGAAGAAGAATGTGGTTAATTTAACGTTTATCATAAAATCAATAATTCAACTCGTATTTATACCTATATAATTGTTTTGGATCTAATTTTCTACTTAATTTGAATATTTAAAAATTATTCATTGTCGTGCTCTGCCAAATGATCTAAAAAGGCATTATAACTAACTTGATATATACAGACATGCAATTGATGTTTTAAAGGTATATATGTTGTTACTTCCCCACACATACGTACAAGTACACCCATGAAACTTCCTGTCTTAATTCGTTTCTTAACCTTAAAACGTGTATTTCGAATAGCTTAATTTGTGAAATGCCAATGTAACTTTAGATATAACTAACTAATACTACTCCATATAATAGACAAATAAATGTGAAATCGAATGGTAATTAATTAGTGTGTTTTTTGTTTGTTACTCTACTTAATTTATAATTAGTTTAGTAATTAATTGTTGTGGGGAGAATATTAGTTAGTTTAGGAGTCTCCATCGCGAGTTCATCACGCACCAACACTTAATTATATCAATTTCAAATTAAATATATATATATGGATCCTAATCTATATATCAATTTAATTTTAATTATATTTGAATCACATATATATAGTGACAATTGTGATTATGACGACGATTTAGGATATCCACATATCTTGTTTGCATGCTTCAATTTTTATATATATTATTGCACTTTATGATTATAAATATCAGCATATATACTTATACCTAATTATATGATGCTAATTAATAATTATCTGAATGTGGGTGCATTGCTGCCTTCAAATATTTACACGTATGGTTACATGATTTCTTAATTAATTCTCAATTATCATGTTTTTATAGATATTATTATACTAATTAAACCAAATTTAAAAAAATGAAACTATATATTGTATGGATGTTTTTAGTCTTATCCAATATTAGAAGCTAGCTCACAAAGTTTGACTCCTCCGTGCGAAATAAAATTTCAGAAGAATATATTTTTGACTTAATCATGACTTTAACCACTCATCGATTGTAAGCTTTATTAATTAATATTCTAGTTAGGCCTCATCTATCTGCACCCAAATTGAAGACGTTTGAATTGGACTATGAGCAGGGGCGGATCCAGGATTTGCATTTGGGGTGGGCTGAAAAATAAAAAAAAATTTAACACTATATTTTATACATGCATAAAAATTTTGGGGTGGGCTAATATTATATTAGACCTTAAAAATATACATATATAATACTAAAAATTTTGGACTTGCACCGGGCTGAAGCCCGGTGCAAGCTAAGGGTAGATCCGCCCCTGACTATGAGTCTATGTCTATGCATGAAGAGATAGAGATAGAGATAGAGGGAGTAACAAAAACAATCAATTAATTAACAATAATACTACTCATCCCTTCACCATCTTTCTTATCACTTTATTATTTTGGTCGTCCACTAAATTTCTCACTTTTATTTCTATTTTTTACAACTATTTTTTTTATCCATCTATCCTTACAAACATCATCTAATTTTCTTTGGGTCTCATTCTCTACTCACAATACATTACACATTATCGAACTTTTTGTGGGTCTCATTCTCCTTACACATTACCATTTACCAATCCAAATCAAATCATTTTATTAAAGTTCGTGCGGGATCAAACTTGAGAAGATTATCATGGACGGAGAGAGTTCTGCTTAGTAGATAGGAATGTATATATTCATGTTAATTTTTAGTATTAAAGCTGGTTTTAGGTCTTAAAAAATTTATGAACGGTGTTTGGTGTTTACCTATCTACCTACCTATTTATTACCTTAGGCCGGATGCATTTGAGACTAGCTAGTCACAACTGTACAAGCTATACATATATATAGCTTGAGCCCATTGTAATTTCGATCTCAACTTCTACTTATTTCCCTTTTCATAATAATTTGTAATTAAAGAAAAAAAAAAAAAGAGATGCATATTATTACTTGATGGAAAATAAGACATGTGTTGGCTACGCTAACCCAGCAAACATAACATTATTAAAAGGGCTCGTTCGCTATAATGCGCCTCTCACCCATACATGTATCCTAACCCTAAGTCGGAGTTTTTAAGAGTTTTGCAAAATATTATATAATGGGAAGCTCAATTTTGGAACCTCGTATTTAATTTTTATATTTTTATTTTTGTATTTTACAAATACAATGTAAATTAATATCAACATAAATTAATGTAAAATAAATGAATTAATATTAATTAAAAATATTATATTAAAATTTAAAAATTAAAAGTACATTAATTTCAATTCGAAATAAAATTATAAAAATTAATAAACTAAAAAAAAATGAAAATTGAATAAAAAATAAAAAAAAAAGAGATGGAACCTGCTCAATTCAGACGACCCACATCGCGGACTTCCAAGCTTAGGCTCTCAAATGGGAGCCCAACTCCGAAGTCTCCTTTACCCACAATGCGGCCCTTCCTAGTGGGCTCGTACTTTCGAACAACGAGTCTATGCTCGAGAACCTACATTGTGATGGTCTAATAACTCTCTATAATTATAATTTTAATAATATAATTATTTGCATCAAGACAAATATATTTCACATAAAATTTTATATATATTATAAACTAAAATCTTATACTGTTCCAAAAAAGACCATTTCATTTATTCATCATCTCGTAAATCTTAAATATTTTTTATATTATGTTTAACCATTTTGTTTCAATTTCAAATACTACTATTCTAACTAGATCTCTGACATGTATCCCACTTCAAGTATTTTCAATTAGTCTTGGAAGTACCGTATAATATCACGGATGGTTTTCAATTAAATTACTAAAAGATTCATTCCCCAACATCACAACCTCGTTTGCTTCAGTTTGCATGCAACTACTTTACACTAACACTAGTATTTTATAATCAATTATTAATGTGAAAATAAGCTAATCAGAAGTCCAATCATTTAATAATAACAAAATTTGATGAATATGATTTGATATATGCATGGGAATGAAGGTGAAATATTTAGTAGATCGGGATTTTTATATATAATTGGCTCAAATTTTATTTAGCTTCCGCAAACATCAGAAAAAAGTAGAAAATTATTTCTATAGATTTATTGTAAAAATCGTGTAATTGGATATATCCGTATACAAAATAAAAATGGATGTTAGTGCGGAGTTATTGAATTAATTTATTTTAATTTCACGCAACAACGTTAGTGCATGATGGATTATCACTCATCGAAGTCAGACATGCATGTAATTAGCTGTTAAATCAGAAAATTAGACTAATTTTAGAACTTGACAGTTTTAAAAATAAGTAATGGGCAAATTACTGATATAGTGGAACCAATCCATATTTAATAGAACAGAGAAAAAAAAAAGTAGCGTTTATATGCGTGTGAAAGAAGGGGCTCAATTGTTCAAGATTCCATTATTATTGAGATTTTAGTAGTTTTTGGTAGGTGTACCTGCACATCCTTAGCAAGAGCAAGATTTATAGAGAAAAGGTCAGGTGGTTTGCAGTTTCGTCTGTTATTTTTCCGACCCTAGGGGAGCGGTTCATTCCTTTGCTGGAGCAAGAACTAGCATGAAAGTTCTATTTCAAGTAAGGACGACGAAAGTGGGATTTTGAATTTGGCACTCCTGCCCCTGAACGGTTGGCAGGTTGCAGAACTGCTTTGAGCTTTCACGTGTCAAGTCCATCCGAGAACTTTGGTCCCACTTCGAAGTTTGTAACTGGTAGAATAAACTTCTGCTTTACTGGCAACTTCTAGTAGCTCGTAGACATCCCAACGACGTTCCTACGAAGAGAAAATAAAACTAGAAAATTAAAACTTGAAACATTTATGGATTTGACATAAAATTCATGCGTACACATTACTATGAGACTAACTTAAGTTTACTTTATGTTAAAAATACCCCCTTCCCTTCGTCCCATTATTTTAAAAATAGTATAATGGGTAAACTTTATTATATAGCTTAATAGATAGTTGTTCAAAGGAACCAGAATTGTTGGAATCAAATGGGAGCTATACCCAACAGTTTGATTTTGAATCATAATCGTGTAGATGACGATTTGACTACAATTTCAAAATTCAGAGCTGTAATTAACAATTCAGAACCGTAACCTCAATAATATTTTTACATAATTCAGTTATTTCACACGTTATAAAGAGCCACTCTTTATGATTCATAAGAATATATTTTTATAATTCATAAAACAATACATTAAAACGTATGAATACGTTACTAATTAAATAAAGAAAATTTAAACTTTGAATTTTGAAGTTGAAAACTATTTATACTTTGCAATTTTATAGAATGATTTATCAATATTTTATAATCACTATACTTTAAAATTAAGAAGGATATTGAAAATTTAAATGATGATATGCATAAGTTGATAATCAATATAAGTAGAATTCTAAAATAATATATATATATTAATTTTTTAAACTATTCGGAATTTGAACCGTTGTACATGTTTAAATCATCATAACAATAATTTAGTTTCAATTTAAAAAATTTAAAATCCTGAATAGACAATTATTTTATGGTTCAATTCCAACCCATAACCATAAACACTTACTTCTAGCTTAACTAATCAAATCGACCGACCGACCCCTGTAGGTCGATCAAATTAATAATTTGAATACTGGAGGCCCTTTGAGTGACATTTCCATGGGGATTCCCCAAATTCTCACATTTGATTGTATTGTGTTAAGTTAATGTTAATGTCCTACTCCTACCTAGTCTGCGTATAATAGCAACCGTAGATTTTACTATATATTCATCGAAAATGCTCGACGATGTTATTACGCCCGTGAATAGTGTAGTATGACTTACAGATAAATATTAAATTTTTAACAAAAAAAATCTTATTTTACGAGTAAAATTTATTAATTATGATATAATTTAATATTATTTAAGATAAAATTATAAAACTTAAAATTAATATGATGATTTGTATATTAACTGTTGACACGTTATGTTGTGTCTACCGATCCTCCTACGATAATAGGCTTTAAATTAAAAATGACAAATCAGTAATTAGTGAAATTGTATTTATTGATTATTAAATTGTATAATACTACGATTAATGGAATTATTGAATTTAGCTGGATTTAATGGAATCAAGCTGTTTTCCCCAACAAACATGGGGTACGCATTAAATGTTGCTTTCAGACAACAGCAATTAAATAGATTTTCAACATCCAAGTTAAGCAAACTTTGGAAAAGCCATAATTATGTCTATATTCACCTAATATCTACAAAATGAAAATCTTTGTCCCATTTCAATTCTCTCATTTGATTATAATAATACACCATTTAAATATAAAATTTATTCAAATGAAATAATTAAGATGAGACCATGTAGTAGTACTTAGTTGCAGTTAAAAGAATTATTATTAGCGTAGAGTATATTGCCTAATATTTAAAAATATATATATTATTGCAGAAGTAACGATTTGAATCCTTTTTTACATATAAATAAAATTATGACTATAGTGTATATATAATATAATGTACCTGGTGACTTCCCATATGAAAAGTTAATAGCCCCACAATTCTTTCCTTTCATTCTCCATTATATGAAATGAAAGCTATCTTTCTTCTTAAGGATGATGACGAAATTCTTGAATCGTTATGATCAAAATCATTATATCTTCATCAAATGTTTGATTGAAGCACGTAACTTCCTAACTAACATGCAATTATTCAAATTTCCTATATCAGCTTCATGTTACCATTTCCATATATTTTATTAATTTACATGCTTCGTATATATTTGATTTTTTTTACCCTAATTATATTAGTGTATAATAAATTTGCAATACCAATGTTTTAAGAACTTTGTGTTTTAATATTTCAAAAGATTGTATATTATAAACGGTCTAATTTTCTTTCTATCCAAATACCACTATAAGTGAATTATATCTTATTTTATTTACCGTTACTGTATATTTTGAAGTTTTTCTTTATCCTGTTTCTTGGTTCAATTCAAGATGAGAATAAACTAGTCAGCTTTTAAATTGTGATGACATGACATTATAAGAGGTGGGTCCAGCTGCAACGTAGACAAAGTTAAATCCAATTATTATTATTTATTTGAAATTTGAGCTTTTCCACATATTTGTAAATTTTATCCAACAAAGAAGTGGCTAAAGATTATTTTCAATTATAAGAAATTTAATTATTTCTTCATGGATTTAGTGGGCCCTTTCTTGAATTACTACAGAAGTTGAGGGCCCATCGAATTATAAATTTTTACCTTTTTTAGAACTTGGGGTGATATGGCCTTCTTGGGTCCTAGCAGTACACATTTTCAGAATTACTTTTCATTATTTTTTTAAATCATTAATATTAAAACAAATATAATAATGAATGTATTAATGTTCAAATTCCATTTACCACTTTTTATCCAATAATTTTCACTTTAATCTCGATAAGACTAAATTGAGGATAACGATCACACTTTTATCATGTAATTAGGAACTATGAACGAGTTAAATTTCTCAAATTAGTCACAGAAAATCTTTAAAATCTTTAAAATTTTGCTAATTTAATAAATTATTATAATCGAAACTTTGGAAATTTTATAAATAAATCTTGTTCTTGTACACATTTATGAGTCTACTACCAAGTTCGAGCTCCACTATTCATGTACACTTTTCCTTTTTGGATTCCATTTTTATGGTAATGGATAGAATTTCATTATGTGGTATTGTGAAAGCAACATCAAGAGTGCAAGAATAAATTAAAATACATATTTATTATGGATAAAGTTAAATCACGAAGCAACTACTCTAAAAGAGTACAACTATATAGTTTGATTTTTATAAAGTGCATTAATCTTTTTATATTTATATATTTTTTCAACCTGAATATTGGAATTGATTAAAGGTGCAATGTTGAGATATCATTACCACATTGAAATAATTAAGCAAAATTAGATGCTTTCATTCTATCCCTTTCTTTACGTTATTTAAAATTAGATAGGCACTTAGGATACAACATTGTATATATACCGAATATGTCACTGCCTTATATTTTAAGACTATCAAAATTGCAAACACGAGAAGCAAATACTTAATTAAAATAATTACTCTAGTTTAGTTTAATAATTATATACTCCCTCCGTCCCACTATTTCCGTCCTCTTTTATATTAAGATGAATGTATTATTTTAATAAAAGAGGACGGAAATAGTAGGACAGAGGGAGTAATATATATATATATATATGTGGTCATAGCATTATATAATATATATATATATATATAGAGTTATCCCAACTCTATTAATTGTTTTGCCTTTTTTCATGTTTTGCACGTGAAAAAGGAGTGTCACTCTTCTAGGGAATTCACTTGTAGCTAACCAACGAGAAAAAGTAGGAATCTGTTGAAGCTGACTTGGTCAACCCCCATGTTCCGTGAATGTCGCAACAGCACAGGGGAATAACTGCCAACTACCGCTGCCAACTAACTCCACCTCCTATAGTCATCCACGTTCTACTTTGCCTTGGAGAAGAAGCTGGTGGCTTCTATAAATACGGAAGACTCTCGTGGATGATGGCGGTACCTTTTTAGTGAAGTTTTGATAATCTCATTGGCAATCTTGTGCTCTTGAGATAGTGATTTTTGTAAGAGTAGTTGAGAGGATTGCTAGAGGGATTCTACTGTCTGTAACTATTGTTTTTACTCTTTTAATAAAATATTTTTAGTCGTGAGACTCGCGTGGGTTATCTTATTGAACCCACGCATAAATATATCTGGTGTGTTTTTTCCTTCGCGTGAGTGTGTTTTATTAGTGTTTGCACAACATAACTGGAGATAGTTATCTTTAATCTGCTGCTGCGTTAAGTGTTGGTACAACACGTATTTATCAGTTGAGATACACTTTCATATATATATATATATATATATGATCATAGCATGAAACTTGATGATTGTTTTCATTATAATGTAAGTTATTGTGTGCATGACTTTTGTCAAATTTTTTAAAAATTCTTACCTCTAAATTAATCCATTAAATAATTCAAGGAATCAATTTGTGATAACAATTTTACCGAATGCTATTTTCTGTTGGTAAATAAATGGGAAGAGAAAAATAAAATAATATTTTAGAAAAAAATTGAATGGTTAGACAGATCGTTGTCGTTGTGCAGGTCGCTACCCAGCGGCACCGTTTTTTGGCATAGCTAGCTGCTGGCCCAGTCCACCTGTTGGCATAGAGTGGGACAGCCCGCTAGCAAAAAATAGCCCTAGGACAATGGGCTGGCGCGTGCCAAATAGTCTTTGACCCAACTTGTCAAACCATAGGTTTCTTAACCTCCTTATATTCATGATGAATATTGGTCTTATAACCAATGTGGGACAAGTATTTTTCTTCATATTTAGTCTCAAACACTTAACTCCATACTTTAAGTGACTCACTTTAAACCTTTATTTCTCACTCACCAGGAATCGGTTTAGAGAAAATAAATATACCACGATCATCTACTCGGAACGTAGAACGATCCTAGGTCATTTAATTTTCTTAAATTAAATGTCACGTCACTTAAATCTTAGTCAAACTTCATTGACCACTATAAATATATATTTATTAAACACGATTCCTACATTTTCTAGATCAATGGTAACTATTCCTAACTATATTTAAAATAAAAATAATAGTAACAAGTTTAGGTGGAATTGTTTCTTAAGAGTTACTAAATACTTCACCCGTTTTTTTATAATTGGATTTTGACAAAGACAAGTCGAAGCTTTGTTGAGTTACTAATCTTGCTTTCTTCTATATATTTATTGGGACCTAACTAATTTGATGACCACATTGGTTTCCTTTGAGTGCAAACAAACATTTGTAAGATAATTATCGTATAATCACAAATTTAACGTCAAATTATAAGTTCAAGCCAAACAAAAATTATATGATAATTTCATTTATAAATTAATTAATATCGAACAAACTTTTCCTCATATATCGTTTTAGTATAACTAAAACGATATTATTTTGATATCACATGCTTTAACTTATATATAAAAATTTAATAAAATAAAAATATTATACATTTTCTTATATTTAATAAAAATTTCTGCATATTATGTTTGAGCAATTTGTTTACATATGTAAGTCGAAGCGGTGAATAATTAAGAAGCAACGCAACAACAAAACGTAGTTTTTGACCCTCTGGCCTTTGATCGTCACTTGTAATTTATTTAATTTCGAAATAAAATCAAAGTGAGCCTATGTTTATTGGATACTAAATTGTGATTATATATTTATTGAAACGAAATTGAGGCCAAACCTATTTATTAGGAAAAATATTAAGTGAACCAGATCCAACTACCCCAGTTTACTTAAAACCCTAATACACTAATACTAATGTTTAAACATGCATGCAATGCAATAGAGATGGAGTGTTGATATTAATTGGTTGAGATGGGATGGGACCAAAACCCCATGTTACATTACATACAACTTTCTCCTTATGGTCAAACTTTCCAGCTAGTTTGTATTTGTATGGGGCCAATCCCAAATCATTTTTTAATGATAAATAGATACTCCATGTTCATCGTAGTAGTAGTAGTAAATAGTAATGCCTTTATGGCTTTATGAAGAAACACTCAATTCAAGTTTGATGAGGAACAACAATAATCTCATTTATCCATATATATGTTGGGATCAAAATGGCCCAACCATATATGCATTTTTGAGTCTTTTGCTCATACATTATATATACATTCCTCTCTATCTAAATTTACTAGTTTTAATTATTACTTTTTTCAGGCTTGAGTGGCATTAAAATAACGGATAGTGATCTAAAAATGTACTACTTTTACCGTCCAATGAGCACGACACACTTTATATTCAAATGAGTGTGTTAAAATAATAAATTGTGTCAAATTTACTGAGACAGAGATAGTATTTCTCGGTAAAACTACGAACACAACTTTTGATATATCGTTAAATCACACAGATGCGTGTGTGAAAATCCCTTTTATTTATTTAGATAATTCATGTGTTATTTAATGGTAGTAATTAGGATAAGAATGAAACCTAATTCAACATTACCCAATTATTAGATGATATCATTAAAATAAATATCTAAATGAAGATTATATTTGCATTGATCGTATATCGTCATCAATACTATCTATGCATGATATTAGCAGCCATTTCGATCTTATCATCCTACTCATTTTGCTATTGGGCTTCGATTTCTTTATTTTCTTATCAGCCTTTGAATTTCATTATCACCCATCAACATCATGGGCTTCATATTCTAACCAAATACTACCATGCATAATTCAAGATTTCCTCAACTTGTTTAAAATCATACCATGCTCTCTCATCAAATTTTAAGCTCCCAACTTTTTTATACGTTTATTTTTTTAATATATATCCTTATTAAATCTCATCCAAAATTTAGAAGCTTAAATAACTAAATACCCAATTATCTCTCAACTGTTAAACTCAGTTAATTGCGAGACGAGACAACATTAAAGAAATAATCATCTTGAAACTAACTCACATGCTTATCCCTTTATATATTTTTTGAGGTGGAAATCATATTAATTTTGAAAGAACAAAAAAAAAATCAAGAGTAGGCGATAGGCTGCTTATCCCTTATTATTAATCATCACTAGTGAAATGGATAAAGTTTGCCACATATTCACAAAAATTGTATCCTAAAACATTTAGGGCCCTTCAAATGGGGGCCATTTTTATCTAAATGAATAGTAGGACTATGAAAACTAAAAAAAAAAAAGAAGAAATCTTCTCACTGTGGAACTCTACGTACCATACAATCTCAAATAGGTTTTCTATATATGGATATTAAAAGAAAAACAACGTTCAGAAAAGGGTAGAAAATAAAAGATTCATTTATTGGTCGATGTGAAGTATAAACATCAATTTCAATCTCCATCACTTAATTAATTTATTGAAGCTAGTTGCAATGGTTGAAAAACGATATTTGTTTTTCATCATAGGTTCTGTTGATAAAGTATAGTAGTCCATTCATATCTTCTTTTCTTTTTCACCTTTCAATATATCTTAAATAGTGAATTAGTGATTATTGGGCATTTTCGTCTCAACAGATGATGCATGTTGAAAAATGTCCACTAACTTCCATTTTTTATAACGTAGAAAAAGCTCGAACTAGAATGCATGGAGTATAAAATAAATTTTATATTTTGTATAAATATATAGATTGTTTTAGACGGTTTCAAGGGAACGGACAATTTTGAAATCGGAGCTACCTTAAATACTTTCGGTATTAAATTGGGAATCATGATAATTACAGTTTGATTTCGATTTTGGAATAGCAGAATCGTGATGATTCGATTATAGTTCAAACTGTAGCTGTAAACATCATTATAATTTGTAAACACCTTTATAAATAAGGTATTACACCTTATATAAAGTTAGAAGGAAACTATCATGAATAAATAGGAAATATATATACGTCGGGATGAAAAATAAAATTAGCACCATTATTTGTCATTGGTCAACTTGGTAAAGACGGTTATACTTATATCTGACCTATACCTTAGCCCTTAATTAGGGTCATAAATTAAAATTGTATTTTGTAATTATTTCGATTGTAAAAATTATAGTTATTTTTTTGACCTTTTGTAAATTTGAAATTTCAATCCTATGTCCATCCATAAATATTTGTACCTACACTGCAGTCTGCAGCTATATTGTAATGAAGTGAGTATATACTATAGTTATTTATAGTTGTATATATTTACAAACCTTATGGAAAATATTGAGAGAGGCTTGTATAGTTTTTGGAGAGCCTATTTTAGAAATATGTAATAAAGAATAGTATAAAAAGGATAGGCCCATCTTGTGCATATATTCATTGTGCTAGTCTTGTTGGATATCTTTAAATGTATGAAAAGGTAGGCCCAAGTAGGAATATTGGTGAAGTGAGCAATAATTGGGGTGTAATGAATTTCATTATTATATCATCAAGTAATTTATTCATATGGAAACTTGTTTGATTGGTGAACTTGTAACCATAATTATTAAATTATTATTTGTTCAAAACTATGTTTTAATATTTATGTTCAAAAAGGTAAAGTAGCACAATATGTTAGTGCTGCACACGGCATCGTCGCCCAGTCCTCATTTTCGCCGCCCTCCAATTTCGCCCAAATTTCCTGTCGCCGCCGCCAATCGCCACCAGCAAGACTCAATTGGCGGCTGCCGAACACAAAATGACTACCTACGGGACCATTCCAACATCGTCTTCACCCGCGGTGAAGCTTGACTACGTCTCACTAGCCAGGGAGCGCCTCAACGCTGGACTCGCCGCGTGCCGCCCGTGGCAGCAAATGTTCGACCTCCACCGCTTCGACCTCCCGAGATCCGCCGCCGAGGCGAAGGCACGTGTCGCCGCGAACGGGGCGTACTTCATGACGAATTACGCGATCTCGGGCCTGTCGATCCTCTTTCTCAGCCTCCTCTGGCACCCGATCTCTCTCCTGGTCTTCATTGCAGCGATGGCGGCGTGGCTCTACCTCTACTTCATGCGCGAACAGCCGCTTGTGGTCGCCGGCCGTACGATAGACGATCGCACGGTGCTGATCGGACTCTCGGTGGCGACGATCGCCCTCCTGCTCCTCACGCAGACCGCCGGCAATATCATCGGTGCGCTGCTGGTAGCGGTCGCCTTGGTGCTGATCCACGGCGCGGCGAGGACTACCGATGATGTGGAGTTCGATACGGCGGAGACGGGCGGCTTACTCAGGTCTACTGGCGGTGGTCAATCCTCTTCTTCCTTTTGAACTTTTTTGTTGATTTTTGGGGTCTAAATCCCCTTTTACTTGAGTATTTCGTAAATTTTTTATGTATTGTAATCGAATTATTGATTATTGCTGGAGTATGCCAAAATGAAAATTAATCTGGTTTTCATATACACCCATGTATTGGCGACTCACTAATACTCCCTCCGGAAGCTCTTCAATTTAACCCTCGACGCGTCCATCTAGAGCCATTATATGAAACATTCCGCCACCACCAACAACACTATTTCGTCAATTTAAGCGGCAGAGGTGGGTGTGGGGCACCGGGGGTGGTGGTGGGGCTTAAGTGGGATGTTAGTAGTCCTCGTCGGAGCAATTTAGGAAGAAAGGCGGAGAAGTTGAGGAGGTAATAGGCGGAACACTGGAAGTCTGGAAAGAAAGAAACCGCATATTGTTTATAATTTGAGTCGAGACGAATTTAATAATGTGTTTTGATTTAATGAGAGTGAAGTTTGAGTTTACTCAATATATTATTTATTTGAGTTGTCTGAAATTTAAATTTACTTTTTAAATTGAAGTTGTGTCTAATATAAATTTACTCAATAAATAGAGTTTGAATTTCACATTACTTAAGTAATGAAAAATATATTTATTTATTATAAATGAAAATTTAAAATATAAATTATTTTTCAAGACATTCAAAAATAATATTGATAAACGGAACAAACAGCTTTTACTTTTATCATTTTTATCACCTTTAATTCAAAATTTAATTTTAATTTTAATTTGACGTCACACTTCACAACCCAAATAGAAGCAAATATTGGCAATTCGGACAAGATTAGAATATTGAGTGGTTGGTTGATATCAGCACAAACACATGTAATGAGATCAAAGTTGCAGTTTATAGGATGTATGATGCATAAGCTGTTGAATTTGGGTTTCAGTTGAAAGAGAGGTTCGAGTGGAATCTTGTGGATCACCGGCAACCAAGATACAACGCACTTGTTGCAGCTGAAGATCGGACCATATCCTCTCGCTCTGGCTTCTCACGTCCATCCCAATTGCCGACGCGTGACATAAATCAACGGTGTCACCCTCCAGTATCCTCAGCACCTATTTTTTGAGGGCATTTATATAGATCATTTAGTTTTACCAACACCTGATTTTTAGGAATACTGTCTGTCGTTCTTACCTGAGACATTCGAGGCCTAACATGAGGATCCCTACCAAGACACAGAGACGCAGCATGCAGCATGAACCGAACCTCATGCTCCGAATACTCGCTTCCCAACCGTGGATCAATGAGCTCGTCAAAGTCTTGGGCTTCCAGCAAAGGCCGAGCCTATATCAACCATTAAGATCACTACCAAAAAAGAAAACAAGATGCATGCTTCAAGAAGTAGAAGCTTACCCATTCTGCGAGACACTGCTGCCCCTTCGGCCTATTGAGGTCCACGGCTTTCAGCCCGGATATGAGCTCCACCAGCACCACGCCAAACGAGTACACGTCGGCCTTTTCTGTGATCTGGCCACTCTGAGTATACTCAGGTGCCAAGTACCTAAGGTGGTTATGTTTGTAAGTTTGATGTATAGTACACAATAGACATGTACTAGATTTACAAGTTAGTTACCCGAACGTCCCGATAACCCTAGTATCAACTCCTTTCTGCCCGTCAGTTTGCCAACGAGCCAGCCCGAAGTCTCCCACCTTTATAAGAATTAGTCAGACGCATGCGCATTCGGGCATATGGTGAAAATTGAAGCAGTGATACCAAGTGTATTAGAGGAACAAGATAAATTGAAAGAATGTGTCAGTCTATACTATAGTATGCAATCCATCATGCCAAATAGTTGTAAAATTTTACCAAAGGTTCAAAATCATGCGTTATAAGGATGTTGTTGGGCCGCATATCGCGATGCACAATGCAACCGACTCTGCATTCTTCATGAAGATACCTCAGCCCTCTCGCTGCTCCAACTGCAATCTTTTGGCGAGCGCTCCATGTCAGTGTCTCCTCATGCCGTCCATAGAGATGAGAGTCAAGAGCTCCATTGCAGATGTATTCGTACACTAACAATCTCCTACCATCTTCAATGCAGAATCCAATCAACATCACTACGTTGCGGTGCTGAGCACAGCTCAACACTTCAACCTCGGAGCAGAACTCTTTGTCGCCTTGAGAACTCGCCAACTTGTGCTGCTTGACTGCGATTGCTTGGCCATCAGGAAGTACTCCTTGATGCACGGATCCATACCCTCCTTCTGCTAAGAAGTTAGCTTGTGAGAAACCTCCTGTTGCAAGCTCAAGCTCTGCATACGTGAACCATCTTGGAGGCTTCCCGAATGTCGGAGACTTGTGTTTGCAGATGGAGCACAACGGAGGGGGTCCAGGGGGTGCTTTTCTCGACAAGGAAATCACTTCCCTCAAATTACAGTCGAAACGCATCCCACTATTGTAGTTTGGTGAGCCATATGCCGCGTCTTCATCAAGTCTCCGTAGCTTTTTTGGCACGGCCACAGTCATAGAATCCTGCTTACGTGCAGTAGAGAGACGGCACTCATCAAGATTCTCAAAAGACTGACCATCCGAACCAAAAATATGTCGAACCCAAGGCTGGAACTTCAACTTTTGGCTCAGATAGTCACTGTCCGAGCTAAATCCATCAATGTCATGATCTTGTTTGATTTCCACCTTGTTAGGCATGTTCTTTTTCATAGGAGTGAAGAATGGTGAAGTTCCCGTATCAGAGTCTGAGAGTGAAGGTGGCCCGGGACTACTAGATGGGGTAGCAAGCTGCGCACAACGTGGGCTCAAAGAAAAGGCTTTGCTTTCTTGTTCGTTAGATGGTTGCTCGTTGTTAGAGCAGCTGGCGGTGTCTTGTTTCCTTACATTTGATCCAACTAAGTTTAGTCGAAGAACTTTGGGCTGGGAATTTTTCATTACAACAATGTTGCATTGCAACTTTTCCATGCAATGCTTCTTCTCATGATTAAGCTGCCTACAAGATGTTGAAGCATATAAGTGACAACATGGATTTCCTATTACTTCTAAGGTGCATTCACTGCCAAATTTGATTAAAAGTTGTTTGATTAAGGCAAACATATGGTTTAAATGCTCTATTCCATGGAGTTAAACTGCTTGATTGCTCATTTTGATGAAATTATAGGAAAATCAAGTCAAATTAATCGAAAACTAGCATAGAAGGGTTGAATTATAGGCGTTACCTATCTAAAACAACCCAATTGGCTTGAGCTGTCTCAGCCTCAGCAGCCACTGCTCCGCATGCAGGATCCGAGAGGACTTTGATCTTTATGTTGATCTGAAGATATTATAAGCAAACCAAAAAATTCATTCAAGGAACGAAGCTATAAAAGAGGCGAAAAAGAGAAAAAGGACTCACCGTTTCAGCATCATATATGTCATGAAGCTGAAGAATCATCCGAGTGCAACTAGCATGAATCTCAGATATATCTTCTGCAGTTGCAACTGATTGTGACCTCCGGTGACGACTGGCACAGTCGCCACGAAATCTTGGGAATCCCCGAAATAGACCTGGTTTTTAAGTTCAGAGAAAAGTTCCATTCATGGCTGGTTTTCCTTCATCCAATCAAACAACAAACAATTTGTATGTGTTTCACAAGTTTAAGACAGCTAATCAGAGATGAGGTACAGAAGCTTTTCCAGTAAAGACAGCAGACTAATCATTCTTATTACAAATTCGTACCAAATTCACAAGTGGAGGAAAGCTAATCAAGGACAAGCAACAAAGGCTTATCCTATACAGATAATACAATGTTTAGGCCTCTATATAGGATGAAATGTAGGACTTTTAAGTAGCACTAGGAAAGGAGGATAGGGAATGTTACATGAATACAAGCATTTGTGTAAGAAATTCTTTACCACTAATGTTTGTAGACGCGAGTGCAAGAAGCGTAATGCAGTCGCCAGGCTGAACAACATGAGTCAATGCCCAAACCAAAGCAGTCCTAGGTATCCCCTTTGATGCCTTAACAGCCACAAGAACTTTGGCTACATCATAAACCTTTTCCTGCTTCCCTCCTCTATCTTGATTCATCAGAGTAAACTATCGACGCCCACTTCCAGAATCGAGCAAAATATCTCACTATCCTCTTGAGAGAGACCAAATGAAAAACTATTCAAAATTTTTCTCAGAAGATCACGTTCCTATGTTATACCTCCAACATCACAACTACAGTGATGAATCACTCGAAACGAAACGCCCTCTTAATCAAGAATCCAGTTCTTTAAGGATAGAAGAAATCCCCAGCAACAATTGGTGCACCATTCACCATATAAAGCGCTGAAATCAACAAAAGAAAACAAGAGATGTAGCCTTTTAGAACAATCTCTCTGTTTGGCACATGAATTCGTACAACACAAACGACACATATATACTTCTATTTCCTTCATCACCATAAGCAGATTTAAAGTATAAGCAAAACAAAGTACAAGCTGCTCTCAAATCAGAGATTTCAGAGAAAAAAGCAAGATGGAATGGGTTTTTTTTAATAAATGAAAAATGCACCTTCTTTCAGATAGAAAATGAGCCGAAGCTCTTTTCTCTATCGCTCCACCATTACCAATAATTAGAATGCTGGGAAATGTGGGACTCTGTTTCCATAGCAAAATCCAAGATCTTAATGTTCTCACCCCACACTAAATAAACCATATATTTGGCCTTACACATTAAACAAATACTCACTTCCACCCAAACTCACAAAAAATAATAACCCACTGGAAGAAATTTGGAAATTTGAGCTTCTGAGAAATCAATGTTCCACAATCTTATCTAACAAAAGCCTAAATCTTAACAATTGTCATTTCCTGTGAAAAACACAGACATGCCAATCAGCGCACATACTACCAGCATATATACTGCGTATGTGTGTACAAATAGATGCAAGTAATATGGGCAAATTTGTTGGGATTTTGTTGTCTGTATGTACTTGTTCTTGTATCTTCTTTCACATCAAACCAGCTACACAACAATGCCAGTCATAACAAGAAGACACACCAAGAACAGATAGAAGGGGCTCACTCTATGTAGGGAGAGAGAAAGATGTGACGTGGGGTGAGATATCAAGTTGAACAACCTCAACAACTCACCACAAAATTGCTTATCGAATCATCAAAACAAACCCACATCAAATAATTTAGTAGAACAGCAACTTTTATGACAATTCTTGAAAAAAAAAACATAAAATATCCCCACCCCTTGACTCTCTCTCTCTCTGCAAGTGGAGAAACAATGCAATTAAAATACAATTTAACACTGGGGGAAAACGCAGTAAGGGGAAGATGTGCACAAAATTTGAAGGGATGCAAATTGGGAATGGGAATTCTTACAATTCTGTCTCTACTTTGAACTGATTTTAATGTTTTCAGACAACGTCGCCCTCATTGCTCTTCTTCCTCAGTAGTGTTCGTTTCCACCATTTCATTTACTCTCCTTTTTACCTTGAGAAAAACAAAAGAAAATTAATAAACCAGAACTTGATGATTTTGCTGTAATACAACTTACATAAATCTGCATGCCATTTTATTACTTAAAAGATAATCTACCAAAAGAGCAAAAAGAAATTTTTCTTTAAAATAACTTTCCAATGAAAGTTGAAAAAGACTCCTCTTTGACTCATTACAAAATCTGGCGCAATTATGATGTTTAATTAGTCAAATGTCAACTACTTTATAGCATAAGAATGAGATTCATCCCTGCAAATGGGCTAAATATCTAAATTTATTTGGTATCACTATTAAGCTAGTGTGTTTAATTTAAGTACCCATCCAAAAAAAAAAAGGTATAAATTTTATTAGAAAGGAATATACAGTGTAAAAATTAGGAAATAAATTCGATTACATTTTTTCCTATACGAGGAAATGGCGATATTCGGTCTTTATATACATTTTTGAATTTTGGTCTCATATAATTCAGTCAACATATGTATAAATTTGTGTTGTGATTAAGAGATTATTTCCAGATCTACAGAAAAAGTGAATAACAGAATTGAAACAAGGTTTTTGAAATTGTCTTTGAATCAATATAATAGGTCAATTCTGCTGCAGAGGGCAGCTTTAATAATTAGAAAAAAGTTGAATTTATTAAATCAGATTGCGACACAAGACTTAACTTATTAAAGATTTTGAATTTTTATAATATCCCCACTGACTAGCCTTTGCAATCATACTTGTTTTTTCGGAAAAGTTATAAAATTATTACCGCTTTCTAAATAAAATTCAATGTATTTCAAGTAAACAATAGGATAATTTTTGTGTTAGAAAAGGACAATCATCTATTCATAGTGAGACACAATTTAAGAGTCAATTGTCTTCAATCATACTAGTGCACATACATAATTAAGTAAACATATGTATAGTCATAAGCGATTGCCAAAATATATAAAAGGGAAATATGCATTTATGACATATTTTGTGTGCATCATATGTAATTTGTATGCATGATTATGAGTAAAATTTATGAAATCCAATACTACATGTTCATGGAAACCATGAATAAAATATTGAATAGTAATGACTCTGGAATTTGCTTTTCATTGAAATTAACAATATTTGTAATGGAATTAGTTATAGCGAAATTCAATAATTGCCTGCATATGTCTTAAATGTGGTAGAAAAAGAAAAAAATAATCAATAATTGATCCATAAACGATAAAGCCTATAATGACAATTGCAGACCAGCACAAAATAATACACCACGACAAATATATTTCTAATTTTAAAGCAAAACATTAATAAAAAGTTCTTAAAAAATATAAAAGACAAAACTGATATCACTATAGTACTATAGTATAGGCCTCGTGCCCAGGGCCATGGACAAATTTTTTGATCAATTATGAAGCCTCCTTCAATTCAAACACACAATTCAATAAAAAATAATAAATCATATGGATCTCAAACTCTACTTAATATACACGATCACTTAAAAATATTTTTGATCCCACTATTTTTCGACTTATTTCTTTTTTAAGCGTAGAATAAAACAATGTTATTAGTTTTTTAAAAGTGTGATCCTATTACTTAATTAACCATTTATTAATTAATATATAATTAATTTTAATAGTATTTAAATTCTTAATTTGAAGTTTAATAAAAAAAATTAAATAATGAAAAACATGATAATAATTAATTTTAGTATTTAAAATAAAAAAACATAATTAAAAACTCAAAATAAATCAACTTAGAATTTGAATCGAAGCATAATCTGAATTCATGAGTTACAAAACCTTAGCTGCATGCTGGCAACTTTCTTCCATTTATGATTCAAATTACTCCAATTCGCAAATTGAAATCACAGGACAAGCGAGTAATGGTGGGACATATTGAAATGGAAAACAAGTCAATAATAGTCGGATAGAAGGAGTGATATATATGGTAGGTCCCAAACTCCACTCATCATACACTCTTAGACAAAATTAAAACACATTATTAAAATTCGTATTAGATCAAAATGTCAAGATTTTTCATGAACATAAGAGTATTATTTAATTTTTTAAAATTTTAATGTACATAATTTATTGTATATGTTCAATTAAATAAATACATAATCCAATCTGAAAAAGTGAGAACAATTCAAAATAAAATCGAAATTCACAATGAAGATTCCGAATTGAACAAAAGTAGGGAACACTTTGATTCCAATTTCTAGGGGTACCGAAGCGAAAACTGGTTATTGAGTACATATTTTTTGATATATAGGTCGGTAACAGAATCTAAGATTTAAAAAGTTAATGGTACTCGGGTAACATGTACCGAACTAGTATTAGACCAGGTATTGTTTTTAAATTAAAATATTTTATATTTAATATTTATTAAAAATAAATATTTTTATTTTACAAATTGATTTATACTTTATAAGATATCTACCAATTTAAATTCAAATATATTTATATCAAATTATTGTTGAAAAATTATTAATGTGAATATTATTATATTAAGTATTGATATCTTTGAAATATTAAAAAATAAATATAATATTATAATTTTCAATTCCGGATAATCGATTAACCTGTACGGTCTGACTGGTTGACACTAGAGGTGGCAAAGTAGCGGACCGGGCCCGCTCGGCCCGGCCTATCGGGCTTCTCATAATTTTGAAGCTCGTCCAGGCCCACCCGAATATTTTCGGACTTTAAAATGTGAGGCCCAACCCAACTTCGGGCGGACGGGCTTTTTCCTGGTAGGGCCCAAAGTTCAATTTATTCAAAATAAAAAATATTTTTTTTTTGAAAATTTGACGTTTATAACGTAAAATTAAAATATGCAATTAACATATTTAAATATTAATAAAATTATGAATAAATAAATTAAAAATACAAATATAAACATCGATTATAATTTAAATTATATAACAATCCTAAAATAAACAATTAAAACTTTAAAAGTCTTTTATTCACTATCTATCAAAGTCTTACAAAATATAAATATTACAATGATAATTAAATTAAATAACAATTGCAAAAAATAGTATTTTATCTTATATTATCGGGCGGGCTTTTTAGCCCGAAAACTCCGGAGTTTTTAGAGCCCGGGGCTATTTTGGGACGGACTTTTTAGGCTCGTATTTTTTCGGACCTCTTTTTTACAAGCCCAAACCCCAAACTTTTGGGCAGGCCTATGGATTCGGGCCATTTTTGCCGGTTCTAATTGGCACCTTATCAGTTTCGATTTTATATAACCAAAAAAATGTGGTTTCTACGTCAATCCATTAATGGGCAAATATTGTTGCTATAAATCCTTATAATTTTCACTTTTTTGTCATTTTTATTATATAAATACTGAACTAAAACTTAATTAATATGTAATAATCCAAAGCGAGAATAATCAATTTTTTATTAAAATTTTATTATTCATTTACATAACTTATTATATTATTCACTGTATATTAACAATGCATCGCGAACGAATAATAATTATGTTTAAGACATATATACTACTTCAGTCTAATCATTCTTGACCTATTTGATCAAAATTATAAATGTTTTTTTTTTCATAAAAGGATAAAAATAGTGGGGAGGAGAGTACAAATTACCTTAATTAAATGTTTGACAGAAGAAAAATACTAAATCCGAGGTATCAACGTGTTACGAATTGTACCTTTCAAGAATTTAATGAGTTTATCATTGGAACTATAACTCAGTTGCATTTATTGAAAGAGATTGATAATGATAATTTGGTAGATATTCCATTACGTGTGTTTTTATTTTAAATTCCCATTTTAATTTGTATATTTTGATGCAAACCACATCCTATAAAATATATTTAAAAAAACTTAATTCTCTCACCTCTTTTATTATAAATAACTTTATTTTAAAAATATAAATTAGCTTTCATCTTTTATTATAAACAATTGATCAAGGGTCTTAAGACTCTTAACATTTCTCTGTATGTAAATATACATTTTAAAACGGGATATTAAATGTCAGAGTACTGAATAAATTACGTCAATATTTTATTTCTTTATACTATAATTTTGAAGCATTGTAATTGTGTAACTGAATTAAGTCGAGTTGAATATTATCATGTTAAAACTTAACTTGCTTTTTATTGAGCATAGACTCCAGTTTTATTTATCAACTTCGAGACTCATAAATCGTGACACGTGACATGATTAAATTTAAGATTTAAGGTAGATATGAAAAAATATTTTATATCTTAAACTAATATGAGATATCACACTATTAAATAATAGAAGATATACGGTCACTATAAAAAACACTCATAGACGACGGACGGACATTTTTGCGTCATATATGCAGAAATCAAAGTGTCAGGATTCTAGAATGACAAGAGTGAAATAATTCTTACCTTAAATTAGAATACATGAGATTGAATGATTTAGGGCTCTAATGAAAAAATCCTCAATTTTGAAAGGTTTGAATAGTGAAAAGGGGCTATACAAAACAACACCATGGTGGAAGAAAATTGATGGCAGCATGCTAATTCTAAATTTATTGATAAAATGAAAACAAAATTTTAAATTAAGCACAACATTAAGAAATAATTAAAATATGTTAATTCAAGATTCTAATAAAACTAGACCAACATATTTCCGTAACAGTAACTATTAATAGTGTAAAACAAACATAAGCATCATAAATTGAAAAGGAAAAGACGTGGCGTGGCCCATGAGTAGAAAACAAATATCTACTTATACTAACTTAATTCATTTAAAATAGTTAATTACATAATTCTTAATATATATAAAATAAATATACATTTCTTTTAATTTCAGAATACCACACGACAAACAAATATATATTAAATTTATTTAAAATATTTATTCTTTATTTTTAATTAAAATGTATCGACTATAAGACATTTTAATATTAATTAAATAAAAAATTATTATTAATAATAATATGAATATGAATTAAAATAAGTAATATATATATGATTATGATAAAGTTTATGTTACATAAACACTTGGTTTCTTTTAATTCTTGACTTTAATTAAATGTACTATACATGACAATTTATGCATGACACTTGATCTAAATTGTTATCTATAGTATTAATATATATGACAGTTTAATTTAAATTGTCATCAGTAACAAAGATTACATTTCATACACGACAGACTTTATAACAACCGTCATGTTTAGCAAAAACACACACATACATGATGGTGTATAAAATAAACCGTTATGTATGCAGTGTAATCTATGTGTGAATTTTGTAGTGGTGTCATGTCTTGGACAATTAATACAAGTATAGAAGAATGGGTATCACTTACTTAGCAATAGAGGATCCGATCAGGCGATAAAACGCTTTCTAATTTTGGATGCCTTATTTTAGGACAACTTCCTTCTACAACATATATCCTTCAACAAGAGTATATATGTTTTTTCCCTCCACAAAAAACATTCCCATTACCTCTGACTTTTTCCCCAGATATGTTCTAAGTCTCTAACATCCAATTATTCCCATCAAGATTCTGCCTTATTCTTGCATACACATTAATATTTGAATCATGCACATCCAAATTTTCTTTTTCCCCCTTTTTTGTATGCCACACATCTTCTTAATTTTTCCACAAACATCTTCATCAATTTCAACCTAGTGTAGATCCCAGGTTTGATGGCATCGTCCTCCACAAACTTCCTCAATTCCTCCAAGAACCATCATCACATGCTACACATGATATGATACAGGTCGGGGTGAATGAGAAATTAATTAATGCACGTGCCACAAAATCACATCTAGTATATATAATCCCAATCAAGATCGTGAAATTTGAATTTTCTCCTTGATCGGAATCGGATTAAAATTCAGGTAGCATTTGATGGCGTACAACGTGGGGAGATCCCAAACGATGTCCCCGTACGCTCAAGAGCCGCCGTCGATTGCGCAGAGCAAAGATCCGGCGACGCAGAAGGCGGCGCAGACGACGGTGACGAGCGTGTACCAAACGCACATAGCAGGGTATTGGCGCAACGTGACGGTGACGTGGAGCAAGAACCTCATGAACTACTCGTTGAGCATAGCCGTCGACAGCGTGGACCAAACCGACATCGTTTACACGTGCAAGATCGACCTAAAACCATGGCATTTCTGGGCCAAGAAAGGCTACAAGTGTCTGGATGTGGACGGTAGCCAGCTCGAGGCCTACTGGGACCTCAAGTCGGCCAAATTCTGGACGAGTCCCGAACCGGTTTCGGATTACTACGTGGCCCTAGTGGCAGAAGACGAGGTGGTTCTGCTGCTAGGGGACAACAAAAAGAAGGCCTACAAACGGACCAAGGCCCGACCGCCCCCGGTCGAACCTGCCATCTTCTACAAGAAGGAAAACGTGTTCGGGAAGAAATCGTTCTCGACGAGGGCCCGGTTCGACCAGAGGAAGCGGGAGCACGACATCGTGGTGGAGAGCTCGACGGCGACGGCGACGACGTCGGGGGAGAAGGATCCGGAGATGTGGATAAGCATAGATGGGATAATCTTGATACACATACAGAACTTGCAGTGGAAGTTTAGGGGGAATCAAACGGTGATGGTGAATAAACAGGCGGTGGAGGTGTTCTGGGACGTGCACGCGTGGCTATTTTGCGAGCCAGGGTCCCAGCACGGGCTGTTTATATTTAAGTCGAGCGAATTGGAGGCGGAGGAAGACGACAATGATTCGAGCTTGAGCGGGTCGCGGTGCGACGGCAGCGAGTGCAGCGGCTACTTCTCGGCGGTGCAGAGCTATGCCAAGGGGGTGGACTTTTGCCTTTTTCTCTATGCATGGAAGATCGAATGAATGAGAGGAGCTGAGTCATGAGTGCGTTCAGGTGAGTCGTGACTCGTGAGTGAGGTGAGGTCTGACTCACTCAGGGACCTTTTCCTTTGGAAATTTTCCAGGACCAGTAACATTTTTGTGAACTAATTAATTAATTAATGATCTTGATTATTATCTACGTGTTCAATTGTTCTGAATTTTAGTGACTTTTTTATTCAATTTCTTTCTTATTTTGGGGAGTTGCCTTTGGCTTTTTTGAAGTTTCAATGCCACAAATTAATAGATAATGATCTAAGGTATATAATCCGAGGACAGTAATAAAATTTTAAATAATTACTAAAATTTATGCATTTTACTTATAATTTTGATATATTATACATACTATTTTATTATGTAAATTTTTAAATTTGATTATATTAAATTTCGAGTTAATGTATCAAAATAGCCCTTTTTGTTTGTAAAAGATAAATAATAGCCTTCCGGATAAAAAAGATAAAATATAGCCCTTTTTATTTATTTTGGACAAAAATGCCCTTTTCGCTAAACACACGAATCCCGCGACCTCGAGGTCCCGGGATTCGTGTGTTTTACGTGAATTATATACAAACACATGAAACCCGCGACCTCGAGGTCGCGGGATTCGTGTGTTTTACGTGAATTATATACAAACACACGAAACCCGCGACCTCGAGATCGCGGGATTCGTGTGTTTTACGTGAATTGTTAAAACACACGAAACTCGCGACCTCGAGATCGCGTGATTCGTGTGTTTTACGTGAATTATATACAAACACACGAAACTCGCGACCTCGAGGTCGCGGGATTCGTGTGTTTTACGTGAATTGTTAAAACACACGAAACCCGCGACCTCGAGGTTGCGGGATTCGTGTGTTTTAACAATTTAAAATTAAGCGGCCGAAGGTGAACGGCGAGCAACCGGAGAAGGAGAAGGCGAGCGACGATGATTTGCCTACACCGACGACGAGCGACCGGAGAAGAAGAACAACGGACGACGATGATTTTTCAATATTTTATGGAAGAAGATGAATTTTCAAAATATAAAAATATGCAAAATAAAAGCAAAAGGTTAATTTTGTCTAATATTTTCAAAAAAGGCTATTATTTATCTTTTTTATATTTAAGGTTATTATTTATGATTCTTATTAAAAAAGGACTATTTTGATTTTTCCCTCTTCAATTTATAAGATTACGTCACACAAATTCTAAAATCAATCCATTATTTGATACCAAAAAAAAACTCAAATGAAAACGTATTTTAAATTTTAATTATATTAAATTTATAAGGTCACGACATGAAAAATCTAAAACCAATCCATTATTTGATGAAAAACTCAATTGAAAACGATCGAGCTAATTTGTAAGTTAAGTTTATTATCTAGTGGTAAGAGATAGCGCCGGGGACTTCGGAAGCCACGGGACAGGCACGGGTAAGGCGGGCGCGGGAGGCCGTTGGGCGAGGCCCCCGCTGCAGGTCACGGGCGCGGGAAGTCGGCCGTTAAGTGGTGAGGCCGCCTCTGGGCGTGGAAAGCCCTTCACGTTTCAGCGCTGCGCGCATGAGCTTCCTGAAGCCATACAATATTTTGTTTTTTTTGATTTTTGATTTTTGATTTATTTTAATACCTTATTTCAATCCTCATATTTTCACACATCTTCATTCATTCTCCAATCTTTCAACCATCTTTCTTAAAAAAAAATTTACAAGTTAGCAAAAAAAATATGAATGGCGAATTTAATAGGTTTCTATACCGAAGTCGGAGCCAAGGTGCAAACTCCGATAATCAAAGCTCGGACAATTCGTCGTCCGAAGTTGGGAATTTTTTCAAGCCAAAATTCTCCTTTCTCTTCTCCCTCTCAATTCTCATCCTCACAATTCAAACCTATTTTTTTTTCTACTCCAAGTTATTCCAGCCAAACTTATTCCGGCCAACAATTTTCATATTCTCCCAAATTCGCTTTACAACCATCTCCTACATTCTCAACCGCCTTATCCGCCCAACATTCTGAGGGAGTCGGAGGACCCGATGGAATCAACTTGAATGATTCCTTCAACGATATTTCGGACGAGACCCTTACTCTTACTCTAAGCAAAGGTCCCGCTCGTATAAAAGTTGACGTTGCCTACACCGAGGCGGATGACGTCGTCCTTTGCCGCACTTGGCTCGACACAAGCCAAGACCCCATCGTCGGCAACAATCAAAAAGCTAAGGCCTATTGGAAACGCATCACCAACTCCTTCGACCGGCAACGGGACCCGACCAAGCCTCGCACTGTCAAACAATTGAAGTGTCATTGGGCTCGTATTCAAAATACGATCCAAGAGTATTGCGCCATCTACAACCGGTGCTCTAATCAATGGGCAAGCGGCAACTCTGACTACGACATCTACCAAAAGGTGTTGACGGAGTATAAACAAATAAAAAGGTCGAAGTTCAAATACTGGCATTGTTGGGAGATTTTGCGAAACACGCAAAAATTCCAACGAGTTGTTCCCGACATCGGCTCCAACAAAAAAGACAAAAATAATATGGGGGAAGGCTTTACGAGCGACTCAACCCAAGGAGGCGGAGTCCAACCGGAACCCGAGGAACGTCCGATTGGGACAAAGGTTGCGAAAAGAAAAGGAAAGGGTATAGTTCCTGAACTTAGTGGCGAGGCGTTGGATTATTTGGCGAAGAGTTCCGACGCAATTACAACTTTCACGACGGACGTAACAAGGCTTGTTTATTACAAGATTTTGTTGAAGGATACGTCGAGAATGACCCCCAAGCAACTCTAGCTACACAACACGATGTGTGATCAAATTAGAAGTAGGTTTGATTTCTAGTTTAGTTTTATTTTAATTATTGTAATTTTCAATTCTAATATTGTATTTTAATTTCTAAGTTAGGATTTTAATTTTGTATTGTAATTTCAATTTCTAAGTTAGTATTTTAATTTTGTATTGTAATTTCAATTTGAATGTTGTTTTTTAATTATAATAATTTTTATTTTAATTTTCATTTTTTAAATGTATTTTAATTTTCATTTTTTAATTAATATATTTAAATTAAATAAAATATATTAAAATAAAAAATAAATTTTAATTACATATTTATTAATTTAAAATTTTAATTTAAATTAATAAATTTAATACATAACAAATATCCAAAATAAAAATATACATAAATAATAAAAATACAAATCAAAGAGAGAGCCCCAAGTAGAGAGTCAACTGTTACCAACCAACACAACCTCTCTAAAATTCGTGGATCCCACACAAAAAAGTTTCATTTAATTACAGAAATGCCATCGAACCCCAAATTTGAGAACCCCTGTTGGGGATGCTCTAAGAATATACTAACATAACTACTTGATATAATAAAATATTAATAATAATCACCAACTTAATTTTAGAATAATTATAGTAACATTAAGCATAAATACCAACATAACTGACGGGGCTCAGTCGTCATCATACAATCAAGATAAATTTATAAGTTTTCATATCTTTTACACTAGATTCCGCTAGTGGTAAGTATATGGTCGATCTCATAGGGAGTTGGTGTACTCTCTCTGTCACGATTTTATATATTTTTATAGAGGGGTCTGCCTCGGGCAGGGAAATAACCAAGATTTGAAATAAAACAAAAGAAAAGTAAAAAGCAAAAAAAGATATTTGGCTTGGGGTTCAACTTGTTACGCCTTGATCAACTCCTTGGTCATCGGTGTAGAGATTCTCGTTGCATACACATGTCATTGGTTAAGGGCGAGCGTAAGAATGGTGTTTTACACTCCTACCACCTAAACGCATCACTCAGGCAACCCCTTTTTACTCGTCACGTAGTCACCTAAGCCTCGCCCAACATCCATTTTCAGCCCAGAAAGTAAGAGTTACTCATCCCCTTATCCCCTTGCCCAAGCTTGCGCTCGAGCCAAGCTTACTCTAGCATACTCAGATAGGTATTAACGGGACTGTACAACCTTGGGCACACCATCTCAGACACCCGTCCCATGGCGTTCCCACCTACATCACTAAGCTGATCCCTCCAACTGGCAAGCAGTGAGTCGCTAACACTTGAAGTTTCCAGTTCGCAGTGGTAACTTGACCTTGCCCAAAATTGCTATCAGTCGGACAATACCAATGACTCGATCAAGCTGTATAAGAATCAGATCCGGTGCTTTAGGAACACACACATGCAACTATGTTGGCCAAGTTATACCTCACAATGATAAGTCGATTTTAGCTAAACTTGTTTAACCCAAACCAAGTAAAATTACCTAGACATAAATAAAAGAAACGAAAAGGAAAAGATAAAAGGAAACGTAATAGAATTAAATAGAAACGTAAAACAATCCATGGCAGGACCAACCATAACCAAGACAAATAAATATAAGAAAAATAAAATGGTGCCCGAAGGCTTCGTTTCTTCCTCCATTAGACTCTCAAATATTCAATCTTGTAATACACTAAGAAAAAGAACGTAAAGTGTGCGTGGTTCGTGCAACAAAAAGATAAAAATTTTAATATATTTTTTTAAATATATTGTGTTTCGCTCAAATATAACCTTAAGTACGTGTCGTTGTTTAGACCAGACCCACTGTCCGATAAAGGGATTCAGTAACGGGCACGAGGAATATTTCCAGCCGATATACTTTAAGGAATGTGTCGTGCTTAATGAACTATACTACTCGCAATTTGGACGAGATCGTTGTTATTAGTGTGATTAAGCATAACCCAAGTCGTATTCTCAAGGAAGGCTAAACAGGGCTTCATTCACGTTGAAGAACAACAGGAAAGCAGTAAAAATGGGGGATTTGATTTTTAACTACTCTAATTAATTAACTAGGCAAGAAGGATTAAAGAAATATAAATGCGAACTATCTAGGCAAGAATGAAGAAAACAATTAAATCCTATTTCTAAGAACAAATAATTAAATAAATTATAAAACCCTAAGTCTAAGAACGATGAATTAAAGAAACGGAATTCAAAACATGCTGTGAACTGATTAATCAACATAATAGAATGGGTCGGATTAATGATTTGATAATTAATTATAATTAAAGCAAGAGAACAAGAACGCATAAAGCAGAAGAAGAAAGCAATAAAGAACTCACGGGAATGAAAAGGAAATATTGAATTGAAATAAGTCTCCGGGTTTGAATCACGAACGAATCTATAAGGTGCAAAGTAAAGAACTAGAATTGAATGGAAAACTAACTAGAAGTGTTTTCTCTCGTGGTCTAAACTCTAGACTAGAACTAAAATATGGAGGAAGTCTGGAGAAAAGTCACGCGTGGGTGTTTAAATAGAAGAAGAAAAATCCGCCTGGCTAGCGCCCGCTAGGGGGTAGCGTTCGCTACCCCCAAGTTCTGTGAAGAAGGGTAGTGAGCGCTAGGGGGTAGCGCTCGCTACCCCAACGTTCTGGTGCCTTGGAATTGCATGGGCTAGCGGTCGCTAGGAGGCTAGCGACCGCTAGCCCCAAGTTCTGTCTTTGTAGAGTCGCATGGCTAGCAATCGCTAGGGGGCTAGCGACCGCTAGCCCCCAGTTCTGTCCCTCCTTTGATAATCAAGCCAGCGGTCGCTAGGGGGCTAGCGACCGCTAGGCGTGCGTTATGCCTTTTTCATCATTTTCTTCATCTTTTGGTCTCGTTTCCTTTATCGAACTTTCGGAAGTCATTTTTGTTGATTCTCACCTACAATGTAGCATAAAGAAGACCAAAGCATCAACTCGAACAATAAAACTAAGCATTTGAAGACCACAAGCGTATTAGAAACGAGACAAAAACATATAAAACATATTGTACAAAAATTATTTCAATTTTAACTATACATCCAATTAACATTAACCCAATTAATAATGAAGACAATTTTCATTACTTTATTGACACAAAAAAGAGGGTAGAGAGAGACCAACAATGGCATGTTTTCTTTTATGTTCGACCATGAACTTTCATTTTTTATTTTAATTTTATTAGGTGATGTTCGAATGCCTATGCGAAAAAACTACAGATTAAGGTAGTCTTAGTGGGGTGTATTGATTTAGGATTTTAAAATATTTTAAAAGACTTTTTTGTTGTAAAAAAATCCGCTGCTATTCAATCAAGACTTTATGTCATTTAAAAATAATTCACTAGTATTCAATCAGGACTTTTTTGTTGTAAAACAATCCGCTGGTAGTCCAGTGAAATCCATTGATATTCATTCATGACTTTTTATCATTTGAAAAGAATCTATTGGTATTAAAAAATATACAGGTTTTAAATGATTGTTGTGTTAAATGGATTTTAATGGAGTTTTTAGCGGTATTTATAAATATCAACAATCCCATACAAATTCATAAGATTTTAAAGGATTCTTGTCCAGACGTCTGAAAATAACGAGGAACGCATATTTTTAAAAATTTCACCTTTATTCTCTTTTTTCTCAGCTCATTCATTTCCATCAACACTATTGTTGTTCTTCTCAATCTCTCAATTGTACTATAAAGTATAATTTTATGGATTTCGTTTTACTTGTTTATCTTGCTTTGGTGTGAGCTTTAAACTGCACATTCTTGCTATTTATAGAATTTTAAGGTTATCGAATGTGTCGATTTTATTTGGATAATTTCACAGTTTATTTTTATGTGATTTATATGAATAAATAATGCATAAGTTTTTTGTATTTTGATCATGGCCTAACATGAGAGAAAGAGAGATAGAGTCTTGTGTGTGAATATGCGTGTGTGAATTGGAGTTTGAAAGTATTGATTTTGGTTCACTTCAGCCTATGCATATTGATGCATATTGATGGTTAGTATTGTGAAGTTTCTTTCTGCTAATACACTCTCAATTTATTTATAATTTTGTGAGATTTTAATGATATACAGAAAAGAATAAGACAGACACGTTTTGTGTATATATGTATTTGTGAATTTGAGTTTTATATATATGGTTCATGGTTATTATTATGTAAGTTACAGGTTTCTCATGTTAATTTTCTCTTTTTAATTTAATTGTCTAATCTTGAATTTATGTATTTAATTATAGTATTATCAATTGCTAATAGACATGACTTTTGTTTTTAAATAGGTTAATTTGTAAATAAATAAATAGTTAATGCTTGTAAGATTAGTATTTATCTTCAACATTACCGCTTAATGAAAATCAAAATTTTGAGTCTATTATTCAATCATTTTTACATAATCCTGCAAAATCCATTAAGTTCTGCAAAGTTCACAAAGTCCTACAGAATCTATTAAAATCTTGATTAAAATATGTTTACAGAATCCTGCAAAATCTTAAAAAGTACTTTAAAATCATAATTCAATACATCCTCCTTAGACTCGTGATAGACTTCATTTATAATGACTTCTAGAATATTGTCTTATCTTTTAACTAATTTGTATGCAAGTTTTCCGTACTTAATTTTCTATCAAAAAATATAGGCTCATGCTATATTTAGTAGGTGGTTTCTCTTTTTCATGTTGTAAGTAAGAGATTATGTAATCTATAATATAATACAAGTTCGGACCATACTGTCCACCTCAACTCTTGAAATCCTCCTAGCCTTCCATTTAATTTTTCCTATTTTTCTAGATTTTTGAAATCTATCTATATATTAATCATATATAATATTATAATTTTTTATTTCCATATAGGCAAATAATATTTATGTTATGTTTTAATTTTTAAGTATATCATAGATCATATTATATACTATTCCATATTTAAGTATTATTTTAATAAATATAATATATATAGTGATATATTAATTTGATATAATAATATAAATTGAATGAATCGTATTTTTTTATTAAAATAATAATATATAAATATAATATAGTGTATAATCTTCTTATTTATTTATATATATCCTATATTGGTTGTATATTATTTCATATCTAAGTATCATTTTCATTAATATAAAAAAATAGTCAATGAGCATATTTTGATGTATATTAGATAATTCAATCAAATTGATGATTTTTCGATCATATATCATTATTATATAATGAAATTGAACTTCATTATTACCATGTACTAAGTTATCTATTAATAGATAGATATTTTAAATGTTTTTTTTACTACACTTTACATGTATTGTATTTAATCTTTAATCAAAAATTAACATTTCTAATTATTTATCATAATAATTAAAGATATATAAACTTATGTAGTTTTTGTTCGGGAAAATGTTGAATTCAATTCATGTCATTTTATTCTCAATTCCACAATTAGACCATGAATTTAGACACCTAAACATACACAACTTTTTAAATTTTATCTTCACCTTTACATTATACCAAATTAATACATCACTTCAAATTTTCTCATTTTTATATATAATTTTTGAATAAAAAAACGAGTATATATATTTAATTTGTAATCAAATTATGAATATATATATATATATGTGCATATATAAATAAATAAGTTCATATAATTTGAGTTTATTTTCATTATTATAAAAATATTTAATGAGTATATTTTGATACCTATTTGATTTTTCAATCAAATTAATGATTTTTGGTCGTATATCATTATTAGATATTGACACTCAACTTCATTACTACCTATATACTAACTTTTCTATCAGTTGGTATATATTTTAAATGTATTTATTATACTTTAAATGTATTAAATGGTTAATGTTATTTAAAAAAAATTAATATATATAATGTAGGGATAAAAAGTTTAAATATCCACTTTAATAAATAAAAGATAAAAAAAATACACATTTAAAAATAAGAGATAAAAATATCCACTTATATAAGCACATGAGAAAATTTATCATATATTTATGTATTTCATTTTACAAAATAATTTGAATTATATGAGCACGTGAGGAAATGTGTGCATTGTAGTTACAAATAAATAATTTAAATAAATTATTCATACTCAATAAAAATTATATATATTTAATTTTTGTTGCAAACACATGTATATATATTTAATTTTTAATCAGATTGTGAATGTATATATATATATAAATAAATGAATTCCTATAATCTGAATTTATTTTCATACGAGATTGGACATGGATGAGTAATTAATGGATAAAAATATGTAACAAGACATTTATCGTTTTTTAGATGAATACGTATACATAAAATTCAAATAAAATGGTTAGATTTTATAAATATTCAAATATAGTTTATTTTCATCAGTAATATCTATCTATCTATATATATTTTATATATTCGAATTTATAACACATATTATTATATGGGCGTAAAAGGAAATCAATTGGTTCACGATTCAGAACATTTGAATTTGAAACCGAACCGCTTTGTATACAGTTGCGATTCTGAATTTTAATAATTTTTGACGATTCTATTTTCAGAACCGCCAATTCGATTCTTTTGAACACCTATAATAATAATGAGTATTAGAATCATTTTTACTTTACTTTATAACGAATATGAGTATATAAATTAAATTGAAATATATTAAAAAAAAATTAAGTTGTTAGTACGAGTTTACTAATAGACAAATTTATGAGAATTTAATATTTATGATATATATATATATATATCAAGTTGTAAATTTATTTTTTCATTAATTTTAAAACGATTACAAGTTTATCATTAGCAAGTCAACATAACTAACGGATTTTACTATACATATTTAGTATATGAATAAGTAGTTGATATATCTATGACAACAAATAGTAATAAATGAAATGCTATCAAATACTTTTATAAATTTTTTAAAATATTAATCCCGTCGAATTTCGACAAGCAACAATCTAGTTAATGATAAACAAAATAAACAATATAATACAAAAGAAATTTGATGCATTTAAAAATTAGATAGAAGAGGACAATCCCAAGCAAATTTGGTGAAATTTCGATCATTAGCAAACACTCCTTTCTCAAATTAATTCGTCCACCTTTTCTCATTTTTAATTTCCACTTCTTCCCTATAATCCTATAATAATGAGTATTATTTCCAAATCCAATCATGTAACATTCTATCACATCACTGCATCATCTCTCCAATGGTGGATTTAATTCCCCAAGACTAGTGCTGTGCTGCATCTCTTAATGTTAGAGAAGAACTTTTCCAACGTTTTGTGCAGGAGGAATTTAAAGCGCTTATTGAAACTATAATCAGTTTCATTCTTCAAATCCAAACGCTTCCTCGTTTCTTTATGCAACAATAAATTCATACATTTCACTATTCTTCTTCGTCTTCGTTTGTTGTTTAGGGCATGTATTCCGTGATGCCGAATAAAACATCCCATTGGCCAGCGTAATTCTCAATTATTCATTTTTCTCTCTCTTCCCCACCACCCCCATTTTCCTCGTACCTCTAATCCCTTATGTTCTTGCATTTTGAGCAAGAAAATCAGCTGCAAGATCTTAGGTTTGAATTCATTCCAATCCCTCGTGACATGTTTTTGATTGCAACGTATTCTTAGGTTTACCTTTTGGTATGGAAGTGCCCCATGCTGCCCCTCATGAAATTTCATGATATTCTTGGTTGAGATTATTCAATTATTTGTTGGAAAGATTGAATTTTTACTCGTTTCCTTGAATGCCCATCTCCTGAAAAGTTGAATTTCTCATATTTATTGCAACATTTTTGTTTAGTTCATCATTCTTGGCCTTGGGAGTCTGCATATTTGAAATCTTGATTTCACTATCTTCTTTCATGCATGTTCTTTTTATGTTTGGTTTGGGGTCAGGATTGTAAAGAAAACAGTTTCATAGTACAGTTGTGGAATTCTAAGGTATTAGATTAATTTGGAGATGCAAACTAGGGTGGGAAGTTTTAGCTCATTAGAGGAAGGACAAATTCCTCTAAGGATTATGCACCAATACAGCAAGCATTTGCCTCTTAGGCTACTGCTTCTCTTCCTCTTGTTGGGAGTAGGCATAGTGTTTCTGTACATTAGTATGTATACATATCGGTACATCAGCGTCCACAGCGTAGTTTCCTCGACTGCCTCGAGGATAGAAACACACAACCATGGCTTTGTTCATGGATCAGAGGGTTTAGAGAGCTGGACTAGGCCTCCATTGAGCCTCTTGCACAAAATGAGCGACAACGAGCTCTTTTGGCGTGCCTCGTTTGTGCCTATGATTGAGACTTACCCTTTCAAGAGGACACCCAAGATTGCATTCATGTTCTTGACAAGAGGGCCTCTTCCCCTTGCACCTTTGTGGGAGAGGTTTTTCAAAGGGAACGAGAAGCTTTACTCGATCTACATTCATTCCTCGCCTTCCTATAAACCCGATTTTCAGCCTTCTTCGCCTTTCTATAGGAGGCAGATACCTAGCCAGGTATTGAGATCACCATCACTTTCCCTCTCTTATGAGGTTCTAGATGTGTTTTCTTGTCTATTTCAACTTCAAATGTTTGTGCTACATTAGTTTTTCTTAGCAGCTTATGCTTTAAATGTGTTACTTTGGAACGTGTTTTGACATTGATTTGCCTGCGATATCTTCAATTTTGTCTTATTGTAGAATAAAGTTTTCTCTGTTATATGTAAACTCACATCTACTTATATCGCTTTCTTCTCTGCCTACATCTATATTTCCTTACAAAATGATCTAAATAAATTGGATGTTTTTTAGAATCAACTTATTGTCTGAATTTCGGATATAATTGTGTTAAATTGTCCTAGTTTTTGTAGGAGATAATGTCTTAGTTATTGTGTTCAATGATGCACCTTCATGTGCTTGTTCTTGTTAAGGTTGCTGAGTGGGGAATGATGAACATGTGTGACGCGGAACGGCGCCTCCTAGCGAATGCACTGCTTGACTTCTCCAACGAGTGGTTCGTCCTCGTCTCTGAATCATGCATTCCTCTCCGAAACTTCACCACCATCTACACATACATATCACAATCCCACTTCAGCTTCATGGGTGCATTCGACGAGGACAGCCCATATGGCCGGGGTCGCTACAACGAGCACATGGCCCCCGAGGTGAACCTCTCGGACTGGCGCAAAGGGTCCCAGTGGTTTGAGATTAGTCGGAAACTAGCAGTCGACATTGTTCAAGATTCCGTATACTACCCTAAGTTTGAGCAGTTCTGTAGGCCTCATGGCTGCTACGGTGATGAGCACTACTTACCTACTATGTTGACCTTGCAGTCTCCTCAACTACTGGCGAACCGGACCCTCATGTGGGTCGACTGGTCGAGGGGCGGGCCCCACCCAGCCTCGTATGATGTGAACGATCTCGATGATAAGTTCTTTAAGGAAGCCATTGCTGGTGCTAATGGATCATGCATGTACAACAATCAGCCTACAAACGTGTGTTTTCTGTTTGCAAGGAAGATTGAACCTGCTGCTTTGGATCATTTGTTGGAGCATTCTTCTGAGTTTTTGGGATTCTGATTTTAGTTTGTGAATTGAATTTCTATGAACAAGAGATTTTGTGTTAAGATTGCAGGGGATGATTATAACTTACTGTGTTAGGTTGAAATGAAATGTTGGGTGCTGCTTTGGATCATTTGTTGTGTTTGTTGATTCTTTTCTTATTTCAGTTTCAAGAAGATGGAACAAAGTGATGGGAAAATGAAATTAGTTAAGAAACCTATGCTTGTCTCCTCAATATTCTGCCCAATAAGGAAAGCTATGTACAAGCATTAAATACAAGTCCTATAAAAGTTGTTGATGTTGGTTGGTGTAACTGTTGAGGACAAGCTTCAATCAAGTATCATCGACTTCGGTCCAAAACTCCATTGTATTGATACTCTTTGATATATAATACTGGCTAGGCATGCCGTAGTTTACCGGAGTTTCCATTCAAATTAACCAACACTTCTTCTCACCTTCCAATATCGACTACATATCATGATAACAATTAGCATAGGCCTGTCTTTTTAGTAAATAGTCGCTGCCGCTTGGTATGTGTCACTTTCCTAATCAAAAGATAAGAAAGCACCATTTCTCCTGGCTCCTCAAGCTACATGATCATTTTGCCGAGTTCCTTCGACACGATTCTCACAAGCGTCTTTATATACTCTACTTGTTTACTTGTGTCGCTTTGGGATACGATCAGTTCACCAAGAGGATTGCCCTCCCAATTTGAAGTTATTTCATAAAAGTTTCAACCTTATTGACTATGACAAGAGTCACGAATATAAAGAGACTCGTGACTATGGCAGGGCGGTACACTCTACTCTCTCGTGACCCCTATTCTAATAAAAAAGACTAAAGATCCTTACTAAAGATAGGTCGCCAAACTATGACTCCTTTGAGGAGGGCCAGTCGCGTAGGGCGACCGGGCCAGACCGAGTCAAAAAGTCTTTGACGACTCAAGGTTCATATTAGGGAAAGGATAGTGAGGGGAAGAGGTGTCAATTAAGTCTGAAACTGACAGATTGGTCTGAATCAATAATTCGAAATCGTAGAGGGTCATAGTAAAATATTAACAATCTGAAATATTTTTAAACTCGAATTGGTTAAGACTAGAAACAATACGAACTTAATAGGACTAACCCGAAAAATTGGGGGTCGACTTGAGTTAAAATAAAATATATTCGTATAATATACTTGATTTTCTATGTAAAACGCATTCATGATATCCACCAATTAATCAATCATTTAATGATATAATTATGACATATTTTTGTCATTATAAAAAAAATATTTAAATTTATTCCTCACCTTTTCTTTAGGCATTTAGCTAGCTGATTTTTAGTTTCTCAACATATATATTTTCTCAATAGTCAAGTGAGTCCAAATTCTCTTTTTTTAAGGGCTAATTAAGGTAGCATAGTCCCTATAGCATTTTTTTTTGTCCTTTTAAAATACATGAACTTTTGCCGTTTTTTTAATTCTAACATAAAGTTTAAAAAATTATTGACAATACACAAACTTTGTAACTTACTCAATTTATGACATATAGTTGACTTTGAATGAAATCAAAGTTGACATGACATATTTTATCCTACGTTGGCGAGACACAGCTCCACGTCAAATAAAATATGTCATATATTATCAATAATTTTTAAAGTTCGTGTTATAATTAATAATACGACAAAAATTAGTGTATTTTAACATCATTTTCCCTATTATGTAAGAAAAAAATATTATTGTGTCCTCTTTAAAACGTAAAACAACGTCGTATTGTGTCCTACGTGGGCGAGACACAGCTCCACGTTAATGAATTATAATATCCCAACATATTATTATTTTTATTAGAGTAACCTTAATTCTCATTATATATATATATATATAATCAATCCATATTTTATATCCAAAAAATCACTTTCTATATGAACTACATCTCATACATATATATATGATTTGATGAAAACCAAGTCTTAAACTAAAATCTATGCATATTATGCATTATATTGATGCATTACACGTAATATACAATTTTATAACATTATGATGATTTTTTTTATTCATTAACAAATGCATTATAATTTCAATGTATTTTATGCATTATAATTCATTGACGTAGAGCTGTGTCTCGCCCACGTAGGACACAATACGACGTCATTTTACGTTTTAAAGAGGACACAATAATATTTTTTCTTAAATAATAGGGAAAATGATGTTAAAATACACGAAATTTTGTTTTATTAATTCTAACACAAACTTTAAAAATTATTGACAATACATGGCATATTTTATTTGACGTGGAGCTGTGTCTCGCCCACGTAGGATAAAATATGTCATGTCAGATTTGATTTCACTTAAAGTCAACTATATGTTATAAATTGAGTAAGTTACAAAGTTTGTGTATTGTTAATAATTTTTTAAACTTCGTGTTAGAATTAATAAAACGACAAAAGTTCGTGTATTTTAAAATCATTTTCCCAAAAATAAAACACATAAGCGAACAAACAGTTTTCTACACAACAAGCATAAGTTGAGATTGTGTTCACTAAATGTCGAAAACAGGAGAAAATTAAGAGGTCTTTGGATAGTGTGGGTTGTTTGAAAATTGCGCAATAAATTTATATTTGAGAAGGGGACATGAGACTGTAAAATTTTTATTTGGTCTTGGATGGGCAGTCTCTCATCTATGAAGGTTGGCTCACTTGAAGTGTAACTCCTAAAAAAATCCATGTGTTTATTTTAGGTTTAATTAAGATTTAAAGTCCTCTTCCGAAAAATAAAATTTTATTAATTAGATTATCTCAATAAAAATATAGAATTGAGAACGTAGACTCTACGATAAAAAAAATTTCGACGTTTAAGTTTCGTATTATTAATTAAAATTATCCAGTAATTAAAATAAAAAGTGTTTTAAAATTAAGTATTTCTATTAATAAAAAAAATAAATATTAATTATGATTATTCACTTAATTAATAGCATAATAAGACTAATTGTCCTAGTAAATTAAAGGGTGTGTATGTGTGTGTGTGAGGGTATACGTGTAGTGTTTAAAAAAAAAGAAGAGGAATAAAAAAAAAATAGAATAGAAATAGTAGAAGTATCTCATTTCACCCCACCGTTTCTCTTTTCTTTTCTATGCAAATTCACAAACCTTCTCTTACCTTCTCTTACATTCCCTTACATCTCCCTGCACTAGTACAAAGAAATCAAGAAACAAAGAAGGGAAAACCTGAACTTTCTTCTTTCCTTCCATCTACTTGTGATTTAGAAGGTAATTATATTGATCCTATTGTTGATCAAACTTTGTTAGGTTTTTAAGTCTTGATGTTATCTGAAGTGTTGACCTAACATTTGTGTTTTTGTGTTCTTCACATGAATGCTGACTGAGACTCCAACTCAGCATGACGTGGAGCACTAGGCATCCAGCTCAACAGTCACGTGGAGTGCTGACTTGGCAACGTTGAAACAACATGTAGGCTGGAGTAGAGACCAAGTCGTGCTAGGCAGAATGTTGACTTAGCTTCTAACACAACATAACAACTGTTGTTGACCTCAGCATCCAGGTACACAGCCACGTGGAAGGCTGATTTGGCAGTGACTCAGCATCCAGGTCCACAACCACGTGGAAGGGTGACTTGGCAGATGCACGAAGACTTGAAGGATGCACGGAGACTAGAGGGAAGACCAAGTCTTACTAGGCGGTTGAGATATTTATGCTAGTAGGATTCTGTTCCACAAATCCAGGAGTCAACAACCAACTGTTGTCATGCAGTTGAGATATTCATGCTAGTGGAATTCTGTTCCCACAAATTCAGGAGTCAACAACCAACTGAAACAGTTCCACAATTCCAGGCAGATATGCGGAAGGCAACAACTGAACAACTGACTGCGAAAATTGTGGAAGACATGGGCCAGCAGTTGCTATATTCATGGACCCAAGCCCATGTTGTCTATCTATAAATACTAGAGTCATTCATTAATTTGAGTGTGGATTTTGAGATGATATGAGACGTTTTTGATATACACTTTTTTACAGATTTATATCGTAGTTTAGTACGTGTGATCTTTGCCTTAGAAGATCATACTTTTAGTATTTTAGTAAGAAGTGTTTATGTTGTGTGGTGCTAAACATTTGTAGCAACACAACACTTATTTTGATTATTCTTTCTGGCCGTAAAGGCTGCCGTGTAGGTTGTTCATTAACACAGCCTACATAAAATTATCTCTTGTGTTCTTTTTAGCTTCCGCAACAACTATTTAGAGTAGGTGATACACTTTCAAACTTTATTTTATATGAATTAAGCTTTTGAATCATTCTTTTTCCTCTATAATTGAAACCTAATTCCATAGTTTGAGTTGAGAGAAATTCTGAAATTTCAAGTGCATGTGTAGATGAACTTAGGTTTACAACTTGTGCATGAAATTGATGGTTAAATTTTTGATTGATTCAATAATTAGGTTTGGAGTTTGATATAGATATATTTGATGTTTGGTTATTGAATTAGGTGTTTGTATTGTGAAGTTTAAGTTTGTAAAAGTAGATAAAAAAATTTGAACCAACCTGTTTCATGTTCTGTAATTTTCCCTCTGTAATCAGTCGTTTTTGTTCTGATAGTTCATATTAATTGCTAGGTTTTTACATATTAAAATACTAGGGAAAGTTAGAATTATTCTCCAATTTGAATCAACTCATTTAGTTTTATTTTCAAATTGTTATGATTTTTGAAAAATTGGTGCTTAAACTGTTAGAAGTCTGCCGAATTCTGGGCAGGTTGTTGAACTTCAAAAATTTGGGAAAAATAGGAATTTACTAGTTTGGAGGATTTTCTTTTTCTAAAATGTAGTATACGATGTCTATTTTTGATTCATATTTTAATTGGATCTTATTTTGGATATTTGATATATTTTGAAAATTTTAGAAAAAATAGGTGCCAATGCACATTGGTGTAGGTTTTGAAGAACCTAATTTTCCTCTTGATTAATGGTCTAAGTCTTTCTCTCACTTTTGGATATTCATATAGGAAAATGATGTGTAGACATAATGTATCAAGACATAAGAGATTAATTAGGAAAGTTTATTAAATTTTTATTAATTTTATATAAATACTAAATTCATTTTTACATGTATACCCTTATACTCAAATTATAGAAACATAATTAATATGTTCCTAATTAGCTATAATTAGACTTTCCATATCTTATCAAATGTTTAATTAAGGCAATCGTTAGTTGACTTTTAACATATATTTTTCCATATATTTAAAAATTGAAAACATTATTCTACCATATATATATATATATATATATATAACATACATATGTGTATATTTTGTGTAGTATTAGTATATGATTCTTTTTGCAAGTGATTTTCGACCTCTATCACATGTAATTACATAATATTTACTATTAATGCTTCTAGTAACCACACAAAATCCTTTTACCTTCGCAAATGATTGGTATGCTGCAAAAAGACTTTCTTTCGTCTCATACTCCATTCCCGGTTGAGGTTCAATGATATCAATTTCTTCATCTTCATCATTATTTGAGTTATCGTTCATCATGCCCACATCATCATCATCATCGGATCCGAACAAGTCATGTAGCACTTCTCGTATACTATCATCAGTCATGGTTGTTTATAGTGTGAAACTAAGAATATGTATATTAGAAGCTACTGTATTACGAAATGTTTGTTCCTTATAGCTTAATCAATATTTAAGTATAATTAGACATTACTAGTGTGGCACAAATGATATTAAATAATTGTTTGTTCCTTATAATTAATTAATATTTAATTATAACCATAGATTTGTATGCAGTTGTGCGGCTACTGCATTCTCTTAATCATTTTCCATTCAAAAAATATCGCTCTCAATATTTGTGTGATAATTATTACCCATAAATAATACATGATTATATTTGGTGAATAATTAATTGATCTATTCATTTAATTATTGTGTCTCAATTTTGGTATAACATAGTGTGATGAGCTCTTACCATAAGTTAATAAGAAGGTTAAATTAGTAAAATTGTAGTTTATGTCTTGAGACATTATGTCATTTTATCACCTCCCATTCATATAACCTATTGAACCTTTTAAGTTACATATATAAACTTTCTTTAACTTGTAAGACATTAGGATATAGGGATTAATCACCATATCATTTAAAGTTGGAACTCAATTTATGTATCTTTCACGCCCTGTTTATTTCACCCTCTGAATGCAGACCTTTTAAATGGTCTAAACTTGTCCAAATCTTCTGAAATTTTGTAGGAACATACCTCAACATGTTTTTCATATGTCCACCAAGTTTCAACTCGAGATGTTATATTTTCAATTTACCACGAAATCTCTAAAAATATGTCAACAGATTCTATGTCAATTTAGAGAACTCTTTTAAATGTTCATAACTTTTTCACTTCAATGAACATTTATAAACCATTTATCTTCAAACATCCTCAACTTATAAGGTATCTATAAATGATACTCGTAATAGCTAAACACTTAATACATATGATAGCATAATATTATAGAATAATTAAGACTCTAAGAATAGTGTATGTGATAATTTTGTGAATGAACTCATTAATGAATGAATTAAGTTGAAGGGAATAAAGTCATTCAACTTTTATCTAATATATATAACTAATAAGTGTTCTTATTAAGGGGAGAGTAGGACTTTAAATGTGTTTGAATAAGAAGTTAGATGCTAGAATGTGAAGGTTAATAAGAAATGAAAAGGATACTCAGCCTTAAGTTCCTCATTGTAGGATCATTTCACGAAGGGAGTACGTCAACCGAAAATCCTTAATAGCAAGTAAAGTGTCGTGGATAACAGGTGGGTTTCTTTTCTAAATGATATCTTGAGTTAATGAACTCGAATTATGAAAGTATGAACTGTTATGTATATTAAATGCTCATGATGAGAATATGATTTATTGTGTTGCCTTCAATATGGAGTGTCGGTAAATCTGAACTCACTACGTTGCATGAGAATTTTCCTTGGGACGATGCCAACAATTGTGCCTTGGTGCTTTCAATCGGCCAGGGTTGTGCACATAGTCTAGCTTGGTGAACTCGGCCGGGTTCCCATGCTAATAAGTAAGCGTTACTTGGGATAATTCTTACCCTTGTAGCGAGAACGGGACACATAAGTGTAAGTATGGGCCTAAATGTATGAACATAATGCATAATTCGTTAATGAATAAAAATTTGTTTTTCACTGATAACTCGGGTTATGAAATCCACTGAGTACAATAGTGTTCAGCCCAAATATCTTTTCAAATATTTTGCAGGTTAATACAAAACAACGGAGTTGGCTATGAGGTGGGCCCGTCCATATCTATTATGATTAAACTTTGTTTGAACGCCTCCTTTTTGAGAACCCTATGTCATATACTCTCGTTGTACGAGTTTAGACCAACTCTTGTTACTTTTCATTTTCGAACCATGCAATTATTGACTCTTTTGTGTATCTTTCACGAACCAATGTCTTCATACATTGGTCTCGTGGGTAATCAGCGTGCCAAGCTCCTGGCTTTTTTGTTCTTAATCAAGATGTTATTTTGAATCTCTTTTATTTATACATTTAATTGTTAATCCGCATAAGCCCCTTTGTCGGGGTGTTACATGAAGAATGCATTAAACGACATTGGAATGACATATATTTAGATCATGGATAGAAGCACAAGGAATTGGGAGTCGGAGAAGATTATTGCGGTATTTAAAAATATGTCTGGAATTGGTGCAAAGCTAAATGTGAGGATCACAAGACATTGTTTTAAGTATTAGTTGATCGATCATTCTTTTGTTCTCATAATGTTGTAAATTTTATTTTTGTCTTAAATATTATGGTACTTGTATTTTTCTTCTTTTACGTAATAATAAAATAATAATTTTATTAATAAATCGAAAACTGGAGATTACAATACTTGGAGATACAATAATAAAACGGAAAAGTCGAGTTGAGGAAAGTCCTCTTTGAGCAAGCCGAGATACGCCCCGGTTAGTACTCACGGTCCGGCGTATCGTCCCCAAAAATAAAACGACTTCGTCCTTTAGAGTAGTAGCACCACAAACTCTAAAGGCCCCGATGAACTTGACTAGGGAGAGAACCGAGCAAACTAATGAAGCTCATAAGAAAACTAAATATGATAATTAACTAAATAAGAGAGGAGAGAGCAAAGATGGTGTGTTGGAAATGGGCTCTCAACCCCTCCTTATATAGTACTCACGAGGGAAATCAAAAGGCACTTCATTATGAGCTCCATAATGTCATCATCAAGTGCCAATTCAAGAGACACCTTCTGTTAACACAAACCAAGGGTCACCAACAATGAAAAGTCACCAATTGCCAATAGACAAGGCCAAGAAAATAGTGTTGTTGGGCTTCTCCAAAAAAGAGACTTAATAATTTGATCATCTCACTAATTTTGGTTAGCCCAAAATTAAACTAAAATAAATTATTAAGGCCCAACACACATATTATCTTAAACATATCATTTCTCACTCACCGAATAAAATTCGATTTTGAGAAATCGAGTCTACTAAAATAGACCGGATCCAACATTTTAATTCTCGAAGAATCAAAATCAATTCCAACATTTTATTCTTCCATTAATAAAATTTTTTATTTGAAAAAAAAAAGTAATTGTTATATTTTTAAGTCTTACAAACAACTCTTACCGTCTTCAAATATATAGGAATTAGGGAATTTAATTAAAAGTTATAGGTTATTGGGGTGTATTTGTAGAATAACATTTTGTATTAATGACAAACAATGCATGCATACATACTATATAATTTATTAACATATTTTTAAGAAGAAATACTCAGAACCGTCAATTAAGAATTATCGAATCGTAGACAGAGTAATTAGACTTTTAACTAAAAAGACAAAAATCTATTTATTATTTATATGGAAAATAATAAAAAAATATTGTTTTATAGTATTATGTTTGTCTGTAGTTTCACTTTTCGGATTGAATCGTATTTCATTTTAATTTTGGAACAAATAGAATTGAAATATTAAAACTAAGTCACTTTTAACATATGTATTGATCAAGATAGTAAAAAGTAAATGAAATTAAATTATTGAGACAAATAAAGTATAATATGTATTATAAAGCATAATCTGAATTATAATTTATTACATACGATTATTATAACTATAACGTACTTTTAATTATATTATTATTCGAATAATTCACATATATTTTTGAATGTAGATAATAAAAATTGAATAAATCATACTTTTTTATTAAAATAATAATATATAAATATAAAATAGTGTATAATCTTCTTATTTATTTATATATCCTATATTAATTGTGTATTATTTCATATATGAGTATCATTTTTATTAATATAAAAAAAATAGGCAATGAATATATTTCGATGCATATTTAATAATTCAATCAAATTGATGATTTTTCGGCCGTATATTATTATTATATAATGAAATTGAACTTCATTATTAACCACGTATTAAGTTATATATTAATAAATATATATATATATTAAATGTATTTTATTATTATACTTTATATGTATTTTATTTTATATTTCATTGTAAAAATTAACATTTCTAAATAATTGTCATACTAATTAAAGATATTCAAACTTATATATTTTTTTGTTCCAGCAAATATTGAATTCATTTCATGTTCTTTTAATATATCACTATATATATATATATATTTATGAAAATCTATATATTATTAATATTATTATGATTCTAATCTCGTGTAACACTTTAAAATCAATCCATTCATATTTATCTAAATTCTCATAATGTTGGAATTAAAAAAATCATATTAATTATATATAAAATTATATATTCTTATTTCCATGTAGTATATGATATTTATGTTATATTTTTATTTATATGTATATTATATATTGTATTATATACTGATCTGTATCATTTTCATAACTAATATATATATATATATACAGTGATATATTAATTTGATATGTATATTTTGATAATTAATTTAATAATAAATTATATAAATTATCAACAACCTTTACAAATTTGATGAAAATTAATAAATTATATAAAAATATCTAGATTTCACATTATTTGAAAAATAATAATTATAATTTAGAACTTATCAGATATGACTATGATAACACATTTTTAATTATCTTACTGTTCCAACTATCCATATATAATTTTCAATCTAAATAATAAAAACTGAAAATTCATATTTACAAATCATAATGTAAAATTTGAATTATAAATAATTAATAAAAATAGTGAGAAATTAATGAAAAATTATTTCACGATTATGAACATTTGAAACCGACACTGAATTGCTTCCTACAAGTAGCGATTCAGATTTTTAATAATCTTTGACGATTCAGTTCTTATAACCGCTGATTACGATTCTTTTGAACACATAAAATAATAATGAGTATTCGAATCATATATACTTTGCTATAGAACGAATATGAGTATATGAATTAAATTCAAATATATTCGAAAAAAATATTAAGTTGTTAATACGAGTCTACTAATAAACATGTTTACAAGGGTTTAATATTTATGATATAAATATATGAAGTTATAAATTTATTTTTTCATTAATTTTGGAATGATTGCAAGTTTATCATAAACAAGTTTACATACTTAACGACTTTTACTATACTTGTTTAGCATATGAATAGTTCATATATATTTGACAACAAATAGTAATAAATGAAATAATGTCAAATACTTTTATAAATTTTATAAAATATTAATCCCGTTGAATTTCAGCGGCAAATATAATACAAATTCAGTCCAAGCTATCCACCTCAGCCCTTGAAACTCTCTCAACCTCTCATTTAATTTTTACTATATTTTGGAATTTTTTTCTATATATTAATCACATATAATATTATTATTATATATTCTTATTTCGATGTAGGCATATGATATTTATGTTATGTTTTTACTTCTATGTATATCATTGATTGTATTATATACTATTCCATATTTAAGTATTATTTTAATAAACATGATATATATAGTGATATATTAATTTGATATGTATATTTTGATAACCAATTTAATAATTATTTATATAGATTATGTACGATCTTTTAAAATTTAATGAAAATTAATAAATTACATAAAAATGTTTAGATTTCTATATTAGATTATATGTTTTTCAAATCTAATAAAAATAAATTATATCAAAATTTATAAAGCTCACATTATTTGAAAATATATTTTTTTAATATATATAATTTATTACATATGATTATTATAACATACTTTTAATTATATTATTATTCGAACAATCCACATATATTTTTGAATATAGATAATAAAAATTGAATGAATCGTATTTTTTATTAAAATAATAATATATAAATATAAAATAGTGTATGATCTTCTTATTTATTTATATATCTTATATTAAGTGTCTATTATTTCATATTTAAGTATCATTTTAATTAATATAAAAAATGTTCAATGAATATATTTCGATGCATATTTGATAATTCAATCAAATTGATAACTTTTCGGTCGTATATCATTTTTATATAATGAAATTGAACTTTATTATTACCCACATATTAAGTTATCTATTAGTATATAGATATTTTAAATGTATTATATTATTATATGTAAATATATTTTTATTTATTTATTTATATAAATATAAATATTAATAAATAAATATATTATTTATATATTTAACATCAAATATTCAAATGCAATTCATCAAAATTTTGTATATATTTTAAAAATTAATAATAACACATAAACATATATATATATATATTTTGGCTGGCGGATTTTTTGGCCCGAAAATTCTAGACTTTTTAGCTTCAAAGCCCGATCATCCTGTCGGGCCATCTGGGCGGGCCAAAAAAGCCCAAATTTTTTTGGACTTATTATTTTTGAGCCCAACCTAGTTCAAACCCCGGGCCGGCCCATCTGGTCGGACCCATTTTGTCAGCTCTAATAACAATGAGTATTTGAATTATTTTTACTTTACTTTAAAACGAATATGAGTATATAAATTAAATTCAAATATATTCAAAATTAAATAAATTAAGTTGTTAGTACGAGTCTACTAATAGATAAATTTACGAAAATTTAATATTTATGATATATATATATATATATCAAGTTGTAAAAAAAATTCATTAATTTTAGAATGATTGCAAATTTATAATAAGCAAGTCAACATAATTAACGATTTTTTACTATACACATTTAGTATATGAATAAGTAATTCATATATTTATGACAACAAATAGTAATAAACGTAATAATGTCAGATATTTTTATGAATTTTTTAAATTATTAATCTTGTCGAATTTCAACCAATAATCTAATTTATTTAATTTGACAACTGTACGGATGGTAGGATTTATACATGATTTTGAACCCAAACTATTAAATGACCACCTCTAATTCATGCCCGACTAAATATAGGTTGGCCAGTGGGGTCCGAACATTTAAAAAACTACAATCTCTTTTTCAATAAAATGATTCATTTATTTTCATCACAATTATTAATGAGAATATTTAAATAGTGTAAGAATTATAAAAATAGTAGATTTATATTTTTTAAAATTTAATTTGTTACTATTTTTAGACGGTATCAATTTTAGAACAAACAAAGTATAATTAAAATTATTAGAATAAAAAGAAAAAAAAAATAGAGGTTTTTAAGAAAAGAAGAAGATTTATTTATTTTGAAGAGAAGATTCATGTATGCACAGACAATGCATGGAGAGGCAGGTGTGAAAGTGTACTAATGTACTAATTGTCGTGCGTAAGCTCAGCTCTTTCCTTTTCATTTTTATTATTCTTGGGATTTCATTTTCAATGCTTATATATGGGAGGGAACTGTTATTTTCTAGAAAACCCTTCTCGCTTCTCACGTTTTCTCTCTGCCTAAGGCTTTTCTCAGTGTTGGCGAAACGGAAATAGAAAAAAGATACCAAAAAGGTAGCATTCAAACTTCAACCCATTTCTTAATGTAGCACCAAGCTATCAGCTATGCCACTACGCACACACACAGCACACAATTAACAAGCGCAAAACCTGCTATTCATTTGGAGTGCTCACTGAATGCTGGAAGCCAATGTTTTGGTTGTTAAAATTCCTTCTTGTTGGAGCTCGCTATGGGAAAAATGCCAACTTTTTTCTTTGAATGCTAAAAAAACAATGGGAAGAAAGAATTAATGGGGGTTTGAGTTTTCTTGCAAATGAAGAGTAAGAACCGACGGAAAGAAGAAATATTTGCCTTTTTTCAGATCTATCCCTCTCTTACCGCCCTGAGTTTGTCCAGCCCCTTTCTCTAATTTTCTCTTTTCGTTTCTATATCCTGTTTATAAATTTGCGTTCACCTTCTGTTTTTGTTTGAATTTATCCGATTAATGCCTGTTTTCTTTGCTTTATTTAGATGCGAAAGGAGTATGCATGTTGCTGCTGGAGGGTTTCTAGATTTTCTTTCTTGAGGGTATTTGTGTGCGGCCCTGAATTGAACTAAAATATGGGAGGAAAGCCCATGACTTTATTTTACCCTTTTGCCTCTTCTGCTTGAGAATAAATTATCCATTTTTATTTGTGTCTTGTAAATGGGGAGTTCTGGAGAAGAGCCAAATAAGGCCATTGATGCAACAGCAGGGGGTTTGGTGTGGGTTCGTAGGAGAAATGGGTCATGGTGGCCGGGAAAGATTCTCAGCCCCGCAGAGCTGCCCGAGGGCTGTGTGCCTACACCGCGATCTGGGACCCCTGTTAAGCTTCTTGGTAGAGAGGATGCTAGTGTGTAAGTAGTATTTGCTTCGGCCACTTTAATTGTTTACTTGATTTGCTTATGTTTACATTGATGGGAGTAGCATGCTTGTTTCTTGAATAAGTATGATTTGCAGTTGGTTGTCATAATAATGGAATGGTTCGGTTGAGCTATATATATAATCTGCCTAAGTGTCCATGATGAGAAAAAGGATTATGTGGGTTAACCAGATTATGAGCTTCTTTGATTAACTTTGGCTTCTCTTTGCTTGCATAAGAGTGATGTTCTTCCTTCATTAGTCTTTTAACAATGTTCCTGTTGCTGGAAGATGCCATGTGAAATGAGTAAAACATCGCGTTTAAGTACCAACCAAGCTGGCTTGCTTATTTAGTATTTCAAGTCACTACCAACTCTACTCAAGGAGGGCTTATATGTGTTTATAGTAATAATGATCCGGATGTAAATCAGGATAGGCTTGTATAGGCCAAACTGTCGAAGATTTGAATATGTGGTTTTTAATGTAACATACATGCTTCCAAGTTGAGTTCTTTAATTACTGTTCAGTTAAAATTTTGTTATCTTACTTCATTTATAGCGGACATATGATGATTACATTGTATAACAGGACACATGTTAATAGAAGAAGGACAATCAGATGTCGTTTATGAATCACACTTAATAAGATGTCATAAAAAGAGCAATTTAATGATTTATGATTAGAAAATAGAATCATTTTCAAATTGGTACAATATGATGAGTAAAGCAGGTTTTGGATGTAGAAGATATGTTTTTGTCCTATACGGCTTAACGGCACATTTGTCTGTACCATTGCATCATGATGTGGACTAATCTGTTCGTGAGGATGTTAGCCTCACGTGTCTGAGTCATTAATTTTGTTGGTTTTCTAGTAGAAATCTGAAACAAACTACTAAATTTAGTTAGTTATCGAGCTCAAAGTTTGGGCCACTTGAGATTTAATTAAGATTTTGTTGATGAGTCAACCCTAGCAAGAAAACATCCTTTTGTATTAATGAATCATGTCAAATGGCGTTGAGAATATGGCAATTTCTCCTTAGCAAACATTTGTCTCTCGTTAGTGAACACTTGATGTAAATTCTCTATAAAGGACTTCATGACCTTGAACGAGGTCATTACCTTATTCAAATTGTTGATATCCTTCTAAATTTCCAATTATGATTTTTCTTCCTAATCATTTAACACTGTCAACTTTCTTTCATTGATACTGTAGTTTGACTCAAGTTCTTCCAATGCTATTTTAGTGACTGGTATAACCTTGAGAAATCGAAGAGAGTAAAAGCTTTTCACTGCGGGGAGTACGATGATTGCATAAAGAAAGTTAAGGAGTCCGCCTCACATCTCTCTAAGAAGGGAGCTAAATATGCTCGAAGAGAAGATGCCATCCTTCATGCTCTTGAGCTTGAGCGCACACATCTTGGGTTAGACCATCCAGAGTTATCATCTATACGAATTACTCGAGATGATGAATCACCTTCTGCGTCCCATCCCAGTGAAGAAAGTGAAGATCTTGACGAAAATCTGAGTAGTTCTGGAGATGATTTAGATTCAGTATCTGAGTCTGGTAAAGAATTGAAGCTCTCAAGAATTCGGAATGATTCGGAGGATGATGGATATGGAGGAGTAAAGCGTATGAGAGGACTTGAAGATCTGGGAATGGGCGTAGCACCATTGATTAAAAAGAAAAGATCCCAGGTTGCTCATGTGCATGAACTCATGAAAAGGAAGAATCGACACCGCCCACTGACGAAAGTTATGGCTAGTACTACAATGGTGCCTGTGACAGTAGCATCGGATGGGAAGGTTTCTGGGCTACAATCTGAAGAATCAAAGATAAACGATTCGGTTGTGATCAATAACAACTTGGATAGTAATGGAGTATCATACGAGAATGGGACTTTACTGAAAGATAATGACATTTCTAGCGGACCAGGCGTTCTTGAAAATGGATCTTTGCAAAAGTTGTTCGACGTTCCTCTTGTTGCTGAAGAACAGCACTCAGCAGGTATGATCCGATGCAATAGATTATACTCCCTCCGTCCACAAAGAACTTGCACATTTGTGCACTTTATTAAGTCCACAAAAAACTTGCACACTTCTACTTTTAATAATTATACCTATATTGTTGGACCCACCATTACCTTTTTAATCTCTCACATTACATATGTAACTATAAATAAAGTGGGACCCTCATTCCACTATCAATCAACCACTAATTTTTCTTCAACTCACATACACATATTTAACTAATAAATATTGTGGGACCCTTATTCCACTCACAACACATTCATAACATTCGTTAAAACTCGTGCCCGACCCAAGTGTGCAAATTGTTTGTGGACGGAGGGAGTACATATTAATTGTTAACTATGTCTTGTTTATTGTTTCACATAATACACTAATGCTTTTAAATCTCTTTTTCTGAATGTCAAATATATTAGTGGAATATTAAACTCTTGCTTCTTGAATGTCATTCCTCACCTATCCAAGTTATTAGATTATTTTAGTCCCCTCTACAGTTTTTCACAGACCTTACCAATTTTCTCTTTCTTACGCCTGGTTAGTGTCTTGATTTTATATTGTCGTTCTACCATTGCATAATCATCTTGAATCTTGTATTGAGTCTATTGATCAGTTTTGCATTTATGCGCAATCGCATGTAACAAAACTTGTTTAGAGAGTATGACTGCTTCTTGATAGGTAGCAAAAACTCCGTACTAATGTCGACTCTGGAACTGTTCTATTTCAACTTCTAAATAACCTTTGAGTTGTACAAGGTCTCTCTACATGTACCGATGGGCTATCAGAAAAGCTTCACTTTTTATTTCCTGCTTTGTTTCTTCATATGGATCCGTGAATTTTATTTCAAAACTCTTTTCCGTGTATTTTGCATATGAATAAAGCACATGTATATATTCTGTATTCTGATATACTAATCCTGATCATGAACTTTGCATCTACAGGTCTTTCTTCTGTCATTTCGGATACGTCGCAGCTGGCTCATGTTGGTGCACATTTGAGCCCAAGTAGTTGTGTCGAAGCTGTATCTTTGGCAAATGAGGAGCAGAGCGGGTCTGGTCCGATGAGCTCAGATGCTGCAAATATCCATGACATAAGCCAGGGCATCGAGCAAGGTGCTTCCAAGTGGCGGTTCAAGGGGAAGAGGAATTCTAGGCCGAGGAAAGTGGATAATGAGGCCGAAACCGGTGTAACAGGTGTCGATCGGGAAAGCTTCTTGTCTGCTTCTGGCCATAGCGCAGACTCAAAGAACCCCGGGCAGTTGAGGCCGAGTAGTTGGAGCTGGGATTCTCCAGAGCCGCATGTTCCGCAACGGCTGCTCCCGTACCGACAGTCTCGATTCACTGTCAACCCTAAGTACGACAACTCAGATTTCTCGCTCCGACACCATGTCACTGTCTCTGGCTTGTTTGAAGTCACTGTTGAGGTCAAGACCGGCTACCGGCCCCACCACGTCCCTTACATTTCTCTGATGAGCAAGTTCACCGGGCGTCCCATCATCGGCCACCCTCTCACAATCGAGATTTTAGAAGACGGCTTCATCTCAGATGACTACACAACCAGCAACTCCAAACTCAATCACAAACAACGTGCACGAGGGCGGCCACCGACATCTTCTCGTGCTCGGAGCTCTCCAAGATCAAGAAAGAGCACACCGCTGTCAAAGAAGACGAGGAAGCTGTCATCACTATCGCCAGCCTCTCGGAGACCGAATCAAGAGGTGATCAAGCCAGTAGTAGAGAAGGGTCCTTCAATAGCTTGTGTTCCATTAAAGATAGTCTTCAGTAGAATCAATGCAGCCCTCACTGGCTCCACGCGGCCGGGGCCTCTCGTCTGAACGCAATGAGCAGCCTATTTCTTCTGCTGAAACCATGATTTAGCTAGCTGCATGTACATTGGTAGAGATTCTTGTTTCTTTTTTTATTTTATTTTCTTGTATTAATAAAGTTTGCATTTCTTTTGCGAAATGAACTAACTACAGTGATTATTTAGAGGTACTGTTTACTTTAGTTTCTTGAAATTAGACTGCCTTTTTAGACGTGTATATGTTTAGGATTAGATCAGTGATCTATTACTGATTGTAGTCTGTAGACTAATTTTGAGACTATGGGGAATTTTGGATTATCTTAAAAATTATTTAGTCCAAGTTTCAATTTATCTTTGTTTTGGTGACACGAGTTGCTACAGTCTTGTTTTGTTTCATTTATTAATCCTTTCATGGATCCATTTTCAAATATGATTATGATATTTAATAGTTGATGAAAAAATATGATTATATGTAATCAAATATTTTCCTATCGCTTTAAACAAAAAATTTATTTGTATTGATAATTTTCAAAGAAAATAAAATAAAAGAACATCCAATTTTTAAAAAGTATGTTTATATATATTCAATTCCAACAATATTAAACAATATGTGAAAGCTAAATTTTATTAGTACTAATAAATTGGATGAAAATAAGCCTTATTTATTTTTACTCTTTTTAAAAGGGCATTTTAGTAACTTGAAATCGCCATTGCTAGGGTTTATAACTTCCCATTATATAGTGATAATTCGACCCCTCTCGGTAGCTACCTTCACCTTTGAGGCCATCAGAGCAAACCCTAGACTTTTCAAGTTCTCTCTACGGTAATCCTATCGATTTCAATCGCGAAATCATGCAGATTGGTTTCATATTCGAATTATGTGTTTTTACCGTTGCATTTTTGGCTTTCTGTGTTCTTCGAGATGTTTGTTTATTAGAATGATGGTCCTTTTCCTTTCACTGGGGTTATTTGGGTTTGTATTATCTTTCGAAATGCTTGTTCACTGAAATAGTTTTCTGGGTTGCTTTTTATGATTTCTTAAGTGTGAGAAATTGTTTACTGAAAGTAAATTTTGCGGTGTGATATAAGGTCTTCTTGTTATAGCAATGGCGACCGTGCCTGGGCAGCTCATATGGGAGATCGTGAAGAAAAATAACTCATTTTTGGTGAAAGAGTTCGGAAATGGTACTGCTAGTGTGAAATTCAGCAAGGAGCCCAACAATCTATACAACGTCCACTCCTTCAAGCACTCAGGTTGGCATGTGGTCGTGTTTATGTTCAGTTTTTTATTGATAGGGTTTTTTCTGTAACTTTTTTGTTATGTGGTTAAATATATCTTTTGGAGATTCGTGATTGTTTTACTGTAAATGTGATTTATTAGTTAATCAATCGGAAATCTGAAAAATATCATTCTTGTTTATACAATTTACTCTATTACCCAGCTCCTTAAAAATAAAGCTTAATATAGTGGTACCATGGACCGCTTTAAGTCTTTGTTGGTGTGCTGCTTTTTGTCTAGCTTGTTGTGATTTTATTTGTTTATCAAGTAGAAATTAAATTGAAGCATTATGCAATCAATGAGAATATGCCTTGACATAGCAGTTTGAGTACTTTTAGGATTCTTTTTTAAGCTCAAGGTTGATTATCATTTCATGAAATAAGATTATGTGGTTAAATATGTTGCTTGTTTGATTAGGATTGGCAAACAAGAAAACTGTGACCATTCAACCTGGAAAGGATCAGACTGTGGTCCTTGCCACTTCAAAAACAAAGAAACAGAACAAGCCTTCCACCTTGCTTAACAAATCTGTCATGAAGAAGGAGTTTCACCGTATGGCCAAGGCTGTTTCGAACCAGGTAAAAAGCTTGATGGTTTACTCTATGACCCTTATATTACAGTTTTAGCAGCAAAAAATTTGAATTTGTTTGATTCTTGACAACCTTGCTGTTCTTACTGCTTGAACGATTCGTTGTGTTTCACAATTCAATGATTCATTTTTGTCTGGGTTATGCTATAAAAACCTTGGTGTACAAGTGCACAGCCAACCTTTTTTAGCACATTTATATTTGCTTGGATGTTGCTCCTCAGATTAAACAACAGTCGAATCTTGTATCATCACTGCCTGTACACGAGGATAGAAATTACAAGATAATGTTCCTATGTTTGAAATGGAAATTGATCTTAAACAAGCACACTATTATATTCATGGCACTAAGATTATTTTTGTGGGTGTTTCATCTCTCAGTGTTCTCAATTTGCGACAATCATATATCCCTTTTAGGGTTCTAACTATTGTTTTTTATTTGAATGAAGGTCTGTGATAACTACTACAGACCTGACTTGAAGAAAGCAGCTCTAGCAAGATTGAGTGTTGTCCACAGAAGCCTCAAGGTTTCAAAATCCGGTGCCAAGAAGAGGAACAGGCAGTCGTCTTAAATCCTCTGAACAAATTGAAGTGGTGCAGATGTTTTGCGAGCATTTCTGTTAACGATTGCTTTTGCATGCAGACCTGTACCCGTCATAGAATACTAAAGATTATGATGCTTTACTTTTTTCCCCCAGTTTTCTCACTAGTTGATTTGGACGCCAGTAGACAACATTTATCTTCACTTTTTTGTTTCAAATCTTTCTTGAGTACTGAGACAGTTTGATCAATGTAATCGTGTTTGAGAAATTTTCAAGCTCTGGTCATTTATAATTTTGCCAGTTTTATATTTATTGGTTTTAAAAAATAATTCTCTCTTTTTTACGTGTTGTATTTCGGTTTTTATTTTTTGATTTTAAAATTTCGTGCGTGCTTGTTTGTAGGCTTCTACAGCTATAATTTAGTTTCTAAGCTAACTTAGAATATATTTGCTTGGAAATATATAATCTATGAAAGTTGAATAAGTTCTCAATGGATTATCACATAAATTCGAAGCTAATAAATTCTTTTTCTTCATAAGGCATATATATGCTTTTACTGTATTACTTGGGAATTAATTTTTGGATTTACAAGAAACATATGATAATTTCTCTTGTTAGTTATTTAAGAACTAATGAATAAATTAAGAGTTAATAATGTCAAAAGTTTCGATTAATATACATCATCTAGATCTAATAACCTGACTATAAACTTGAATGTACAATATTGAGAATCAAATAGTTACTTGTGACTTGGAGTCGAGTTTTTTGTACACATTTCTCTCTACATCTATTTCTACTAAATATTTCTTATATTTCTTCCTTCTTCTCCTTGATTCACTTCATCTCCCTCTCACTCATCTCTCATGAAGTATCTCTTCAAGTCATTGCAATTAATTGCAAGGAAACTTCTCGTCTCAAAATAGTGTTATGATCAACACCTTGAGTAAAGGAGACCTCTACCAAGATGAAGAATTAGTCATTCACTCTAGATTTAGAACATTCATAAAACAATAATTTCATCACATATATTCACTTAATTTTATTTTACGTATTTTTACAGAAGGTGCTAGCAAATATTAATGGCATGTTAATGAGTACAATTTATATTTATTTAAGTGCTTATTATTATTTTAATTGCAAATGTCCAATCATAAAAATATTACCATCATGCGATGAATTGAAACCAGACTTTATTAGTTAGGTTTAGTTAAATAATGAAAAATATTTATATTAAATTTAATCAATCTTAATTATTAATTATAAATAAATGAACAATATATAAATTGTTTTTTATTCATCACACGTGAATTTTCTTCTCATAAAACCTAATTCAATAAATAATTTATTCATTCATTATTTTAAACAGATTTAGTAAATAAAGTAGAGTTATAAAAAAACATTTGAATTTAAATTAATGGTTGACAAGTGAATTATAAACATTTAATAAATCTCTCTCATGGATAACATGGGATACAAATTATAGTAAACATTGAACTCATCATCTTGTATGATTATTTTACGAGATACTCCTTATCTCTCCGTCTACGAAAATTATTTACATTTTGTTATTTTGATACGTCCACAAAAGTTATTCTTATTTCATAATTTTTACTTTGATCAAAAAGCTCTTACAGTTTTAATCAAAATGGACCTAATTAAATGAGACAGAGGGAGGGAGCAAATTAAATAATTCACAAACTAGACTCGTTACACTCCCCATAAATTCAAAACACATTATTCCCACATTAAAATTTTCTAGTTCAACACCATATGTTTTACCTAAAAGTTGATTTGATTTGATTTCACTATGAAGATTCTTATCTGATATTCAATGTGGGAATAAATTCGTAGTTTGGGAGATTAAGAATGTGAATCACCATTTAGTATAAGATAATGCAATATATTGTTATTTTTAAATATGAATAATTCGTATTTGTGCATGAAGGATAACCATCACAAGAAGATAGATATATTATACGAGACAACCCTTAATAAATTTTTTATAAAATTTTATTAATTTTTACTTTTCGACTATAATTTATTGATTGGTATATATTTATTGTTGCGACTAGTGTTGTTTGTAAGGCTAAGGCTGTAAGTGTTCAAA
>JAPKLX010000011.1:1232660-1323913 GCA_026898415.1 Leonotis leonurus
ATATATATATATATATATATATATATATATATATATATATAATGTGTATACTTATCTCAAACTTTATGTTTCAACTCTCTAGGAAATCCCTCAAATTGGACGGATATTTTATTCTCACACAAACAAAAAGAACAACAAATTATTAACCTACCAAATTCATCTAACCTCATGAATCTCACGAGACAAAAACAAACTCTCGTAGTAAAAGGTCAATATGACAAAGGGCATTATTGTCATTTCATGTCAGTCAGTTAACTACGATATTGAGTTGTTGAATATTCTGGTATCAAATTTGGCATATTTTATGTTGCTTCGTATTTAAATCTACTAATTTCTTCATTATTTGTAACAGTTCTTTACTTGGGGGATGAAATCTTTCGATTCCAAACTTATTTGGTCCTGAGTTGTTTGACATAAATAAAAAAGGGAAAATTTTTGGAACAATAATATGTATAATTGGCTAAAATTTATTAGTTCTTATTCATTTTTATTGCAATAAGATGGCCTTTACCAAGACTGAGAATGACCAACTATTAAATCTTGGATTCCATCATTAAATTGGATAAACTTTGATACTATATTAAATTTAGATATTGAATATAATTTTTTTTAGAAACTTTATTAATGAGATGATATTTGTCACCATATATGATTTTATAAACAATCCATAACCAATGTGCATGAGATGAGACGATTTTAACATAAGTAAAAACTATATCGTGGCAAGTGCTACATATGTTCATAACAATTTTGTTTTATTAAAATATGATCATATAAGTATAAATTTAAACATATCGTAGATGATTTGAGTTTCAAGTGAACTTAAAGGATATTTGACTAAACTTATTATAAAGTGTTTATAAGATGTCATACTTTAAAAACTTATAAGTTGTCAAGGTGTTTGGATAAATGAGCTTATAAGTTCTTTTAGAACTTATAAGATGATAAAATGTTTTAATATTTTAAGCTCTTCATATGTAATAATGACAAAAAAAAAAAACATTACTCATTTTGTAAAAACTATTTCTTTGTTACTGCTTGTTATATATGTAATTTTGTTGCAACTTATAAATTCATGAAGAAATAAGTTGGTGTGTAGTTGGTTATCTTTTGAACATCTTCTCCATGAACTTTATTTTTAGAATTTATAGGCTCTCAAAATGTTTAATTTGTCAAACACTTTCAATGAGTTTATAAACTCATAAACAACTTATAAGTTCTGCTAATCACCTTCTTAATTTGTTTTTAGTGTTAATTATGCATAAACAACATTTAAGTCCATGTTATTATTTACTTTGTTTGTCAACTCGAAGTTCATGTCTTCAGTGTAAACATCACCCTACCAATATGAGAAAGCCACATCCCTTCTAATATTTTCAAGTTCGTCATGACAATTTGTATTTTGGGATGGTTCACCTCTATCAAATGAAGACACGCAAGATCCATATTCATCCCTCATAATCGGTGTAATCCGTGATTGCAAATTGAAAGATTTATTGATAGAAACAACATATACTACTGGAGATGATACGTTCATGCATAACCCAACAAATTTTTCACCACTTGTCAGCCAATATTTTATAATCCGTCCAATTCACGATGTCGACAAGTATAATCTGTCAAACATTATACAATCTCATCTACGACAACATATTGAACGGACCGCTCGAAAACACATGTTGGACTGTTGGAACCACACCTAGCCATTTGCACCCCAAAACCAGTGGTCCTACCATCAGATGGAACATTGCAATATAACTCAAGTACCTAATTTATTTCTTCAATATCAAGCTCGTTCAAGTCGAATTTGATATAATAATAATAGAGTGATTTTTGTTTTTTGAAAATATTTCATGTGTGAAGTAGGGATGATAAAGTGTATTAATGTTACATTTCATCCCTCCACAAAACATGTGTAGTGAGGTTGATAAGTGTATTAATGTTACATTTCATCCCTCCACAAAACATGTGTGGTGAGGGAGTCAATGTGTGTTTTAAGAAAAAAAAAAACTATAAAATATTTTTAGTAGAAAAAACAACCCACAAAATAGAATAAATGTAAAATTTAAAATATTGAGTATTTTGTGCTAAAAAAGAAGTACATTTTATAAACGATCCAAATAGATAATAAGATTACATTTTTCATGGACCGAGAAATATATCGTACAAACATAGTCCAAAACTAAAATAATCAATTACTCAATTATTAGTCAGGACTCCATATATATAATTATTAGTTAAGACGTTATGTAAGAGATGTGTAATATTTTATATATATATTTTTTATATATTTTAAACAAGATAAATATTTTCTAGATGCATATCAAAATTTACACATTTTTTATGTACAACTTCAGCAAAATAAGTAATTTTATCCGTTAACACAATTAAAAACTCATCATATAAATAATCATAGAATAAAGTAAATTAATGCAATTATATATTATGAAGGAAAGGTATAATATATTAGTACTAATAAATTATTTATGGAGCTGTTGGAGAGAGAGAGAGGGAGCTTTCACTCAAGTTAAAAATAATGGTAACACAACACAATTGATTGAAAAGAAAATTAATTTTCCAATTTTCTCCCCACACTCTACACACACACACAATTATTCTATACATTCACACAGAGAGAGAGAGAGGAAATCTGAATCCTCCATTTCTATTGTACTAATCGATGCTGCATATATGCATAATCTGGAAAAAGGGCCGAATCTGAAACCAAATTTACGCTCTTGCTGCTCCGATCTTCCTCAATCGCGTTTCGTGATTTTTCAGGAGATAATATATCAGTTGCTTGTTATTTCGATTTTGCTGATTGTGTTCTGATTTTTACCGATTGTGGGGGAAGAGATGGACAGTGGTGATGGTGGAGAGGTGGCATCAGCTGCGGCCGGTCCACCTACGCCGCTGGAATGGAAATTCTCTCAGGTATTTGGGGAGCGAGCGGCCGGCGAAGAAGTACAGGAAGGTAAAAAAATGAAAATTTAATATATACAAGAGCAATTTATATGCTTTGGGTTCGGATCTCGTGGTTAGGGTTTTGGTTTATGTGAATTGATATTTCTTTCTCTCCTCTAGTTACTTGATTTAGCTGGAATGAATTGTAATCGGTTGGGTATGAGCGGTTGATCTGTGTGCCAATTGTCTGAGGAGAGTTAGTGTTATAGTTGGTGAGGTGATTTGAGTTCAATGTTAGTATGATTGTCTTTTTCATACTTACATGCACTTGTATCTTACAAGAAGAAAGTTTTATGCTGTGGGTTTAGAACTTTAGATCTTTGCAATCTTGTTTAATGTCCCTTTATCAACTGGAAGCCTCGTCAGAGATCCAACCCAGTGGCCATAAATGCAAGTATTGATCTTTATGGGATGTTGAGGTGAGACAGGCTTGGGTATTTTCTTTATGCCTAATCACACTGCAGTTAAAGGTTAATACATATTGTACGGCTGGGGGATAAATTTATGCTGCATCTGTTCTAATGCTGCTGGGCTTTGCTTGATTGACTAACTTAATTCCAACATATTGAACAAGTGTCCCTACATCATTTTTTCTTTCCTTCTGTTTGTATAGTTTTAAGACATACATGGTAGTCAAGGAATGAAATAACTCCTGGTTTTGCCACATCTGCAATGTTATGTAGGTTTAAATGATTTAGGGTCCTTCAAGTATTAGGGTAAATGTTGTAGTGTTGATCAGTTTTGATTACTTTGACATAAGATGGTGACGTATTAAGTTAGGAAGAAAGACCATAAGAAAGATCCCTAATATAAATTTGTTTCCAAGTAAAAGAAGTTATCTTTTTATTGGTTACTCTTACTGCATTTATTGACTGCTGTGAAGTTAGATTCTTGTCTGTGTGGCAACCTGCAACATGCATATGTACATGAAACCTGACTTAGTACAAGATTTGTGAGGAGAAGGTCTATGTGGAGACAATGGCTAGATAATGAGTTGACTGAATGATAACTTTGCAATGTTAATATTTGTCAGAACTCGGTTAGATTAGCCTGATACAGATCAGTTATCTGAGATTTGAAACATGTAGCCATCTTGGATTAAGAGGACTTATTCTCACAAAATTGTAAGCATATGGATTTCAAAGTCTTCTAGAAAGCTTATTAGGTTGCCAAATATGTTACTCCACTTCAATGGTGCTGCAACTTCTGAACTGGATTTCATATTATGATGAGATATTGAACTTACACTGTCTCCTCTGCCTTTCAAACGATCTTAATTTATTTATATATTTGTGTCGTAACTTTAAGAACAATATATGATACACATGATATCGCTATTTTATAAACGTGTGTGTGCATCAGCTACTTAAACTTTCCCCAATGGTTTACTGGGTCTTCTTCCTTATATGACTATGAGGCCACATTATTAAGAGATATGGATGAGTACGTGTCTTAAGAAAAAGTATGTGAATATGCTGGTGAAGTCGTACAGTATTCATAAATATGCTTTCATATTCTTAGGTCTTGTCTCTACCTGATGGCCGTGTCTAAAAGTTTTAATTGTTTCTTGTTGTAGTGGATATCATCTCTGCCATTGAGTTCGATAAAAGTGGTGACCATCTAGCTACTGGTGATCGTGGTGGAAGGGTGGTTTTATTTGAGAGGACTGATGCAAAAGAGGTGAGGCTGCAGAACTTAAAAGATTGTATATGTTGAAGTTGCATTCCTTTACTTATTTTTCTTTCGCCTTTCCTAAATCTAATTTGCAGCATGGTGGAAATCGAAGAGATTTAGAGAGGATGGATTACCAAGTCACTCGACACCCAGAGTTTCGTTACAAAACCGAATTTCAAAGTCATGAACCTGAGGTATTTTTTTTGTTTTTCATACATCTCTGTTGTTTCTCTCCAGGCCCTGCACATGAAATTATAAATAGTTTCCTCTCAAATTGTGGTTCTTGAACTCTTGACTGTACAGTGAGTTTTACTTTATGTTTTAAAATACGTGAGTTGCACATAATCATCTCTTTCTTGCGTTCTTTTTAATTAAACCACCTCCAGAAAGGGGGGAAAGTGTATATAGAAGTCTTGATTGTTATAACATATGAATGTGTATCTTTTTCTTCAGTTTGACTATCTCAAAAGTTTGGAGATTGAGGAAAAAATCAACAAGATACGGTGGTGCCAGACAGCCAATGGTGCTGTTTTTCTCCTGTCAACTAATGACAAAACCATTAAGTTTTGGAAGGTAAGTACTTGATTGTTCGCCGCCTCGACGCATTCCATTTATAATCATTTTGGGCATAATCAGATGTATTGCTCTTTCATCATGCGTTCGATCTGAACTTGGTAGTGAAGCCTTTTGTTCCCTAAAATTTTCCTAGACTGAGATTGGCTTGATTTCATACTAGATCCTCTTTATGTTGGTAAAAATTATGTCTTTACTACGGTCTAAACTGGTTATTAAGATTTTAGCAAAAAGAATATAGAAATTTTGGATATATTTCTGAAGGGATTGAATACAATCTTAGATACTATAATACGTCTTGAACAATAGATGGGTGTTCATATACTCAAGATTCCTCCTGCCAACCTTGGGACTTCTCAGCTTTCTTCAGTGATGTTAGTACCGTATCTTGGTTGAAGTCATTGTATGTAACCTTTGGAATCATCTTCTGAAACAGAATGAGTAATTTCATGTTTTATTGAATAATTATAACTTGTCTGAACAGGTCCAAGAGAAGAAGGTGAAGAAAATTTCTGAAATAAATGTTGACGCGTGTAAAGCTGCTGGAAATGGTGGTATTGCAAGTTCTGGTGTCTTGTCTAGTTCTACACATCTTCTTGCTAATGGCGATTCTTCAGATCGTTCTTTCAATCCTTTGAGCAACAACTTTTCCTTTCCACCTGGGGGACTCCCCTCTCTCCGATTACCAGTGGTAGTTATACTTCACTCATCTAAAGTTATAATATCAGTGACATTAACGATTCCCTGAAATTCTTTATTTTGGGACGTATTTGGTTAAACATGTTTGCGAATATCTTTATGAATGTTTGGTGTCAATCGTTTAGTGTTTTGATACATACAATTATGTCTCTCCTTTTGCTCTTTATTTGTTTTTATGGTCTCCTTGTGAAGTATTTCATAATGACCTTCACAAATCAGACCAATGCTGATTGATGGAGGCTAATCGATGCAATTTTTTTGAGGGTGTATTTTTCAGTCTTAGTGTCATGTGGTATTCACACTTTCATATGTACAGATATTATCCACTTATGCTGACAGACTAGTCTTTCATATGGCTCTTGTTTATGAATTGTAGGTCACTAGTGGCGAGACCAGTCTTGTTGCTAGATGTAGGAGAGTATATGCTCATGCACATGATTACCATATCAATTCTATCTCAAATAACAGGTAAAATATGTACCTTCTTCTTCTTGCTAGCCTACCAACATTTCTCTGTTGAAGTTTCTGTTCAGGAATCTTACAATGTCCACAGTTTTTATGATTATAGTTCCCTACACATATTCTTAGGCGTACTCGGCCTAGAAGTTGAATGTATGGGATAATTTTACGTGTAAAAATTGAAAACGTAGTGGAGAAAGAGATGCATTTTCGAAGAGATATCAGTACGTATGGTAGAAATTCTGGTACTATATCAGCCTTGAGAAAATCCAGAAACTCAAAACTCATGAGGAATATGAAAATAAATGACATGTCCTATCTCCTATTGGAAAATGTGAATTGCCTTGTGCGGCTGAACATGATGGGAGTGGTCAAAGTGGTCTCTTATTTAGGTAATCTAGTGCTAGCAACAGATCTCTGTATCATTCATTTCGCCTTTTTTAAATCCTTGGATATGATATGTAGTGACTAAGGCTAATGCATGTGAGGCTTCATTTGTTTTTCTCCAATTAAAGTGCCTCGTTTGAGGTCTTTTACCACATGATTACAGATTTACTGTGACCTGAACCTCTGATATGCTGAAGTTGCAATTTTTTTGTTTATATATGTAATTCTTTTGTAGTGATGGCGAAACATTTATATCAGCTGATGATCTCCGAATAAATCTGTGGAATTTGGAAATAAGCAATCAAAGTTTCAATATAGTGGATGTGAAACCAGCAAATATGGAGGATCTGACTGGTGAAGATATTATCTCTATTTATTTTCTTTTATGTTTTTACTGATGTGGATGGGAATATGGTCTGGATCAGGCATTTCAGCTTCCCCTTATCTATTTCCAATTGGATATCCTTGATTCCCAATAAGGCTAGACTATGTTAAATCATTATAAACTCTTCGAGCGCACTGCTTTGATTGGTCATTTTTGTCACTTATTGCAGAGGTGATAACGTCGGCAGAATTTCATCCTACTCATTGCAACATGTTGGCATATAGTAGTTCAAAAGGATCAATCCGTCTAATTGATCTGCGACAATCTGCGTTGTGTGACTCACATTCTAAAATGTAAGTTGCTTGATAACCATTTGTGTTTTAGGTACCTGATGAATGCTCCTACTATTTCTATTTGCTCTGATATGGAACACAATAAGTTACAAGTTGCACAGACACGAGACTTCTTTGTTCATCTTTCCCTTTCCCTTAAATATATGATAAATTGATCTTCTTTCATAAACAGATTTGAGGAGCAGGAGGCACCGGGCTCAAGATCATTTTTCACTGAGATAATTGCTTCGATTTCAGATGTTAAGTTTGCGAGGGATGGCAGATATTTACTGAGTCGTGATTACATGACCCTTAAGGTCCTGCACTTTGAGAATCGTCATTGCGAGTACTTAAACTAGTAGTTATGTTAAAAGTTTTTGCTCAATGCTAAACTTGGAGGGATCATTAGATGTTGTTTATTAGGTTTTGTGCTTTGCTCAAATTTAATCTTGAAGGTGGAATTGCATGAACTCAAGCTTTGCTCATATAATGTTTCTCCATTAATTCATCAATTTGGCATTGAAAGTCCTTACGTAAATATATAGTTGTTGCAACATTGTAATGTTTTTCAATTTTCTGTATTTCTTAATTCATCTTGCACTTATCCATATAAGTTTGTTTCAGTTGTGGGATGTCAACATGGATTCTGGTCCAGTGGCAACATTCCAGGTTCACGAGTATTTAAGACCACAGGTGAGCTTCTTCAGGACTTCTGCGTGAAAATTGAAATGTTTATCCAAATATTTATGAGTTGATTAAATCATACTTTGATAATACCCAGCTCTGTGACTTGTATGAAAATGATTCCATCTTTGATAAATTTGAATGCTGCCTGAGTGGTGATGGTCTTCGAGTGGCTACTGGTTCGTACAGGTGTGTGCCGTTTTCTTTAGTTTTATAGCTGTTATTGGTGCTGTGCTCTAACCAGAGAAGGGATTTTGTCAGCAACCTATTTCGTATATTTGGCTGTGGTTCGGGAAGCACTGAGGCAACTACTCTAGAAGCGAGCAAAAACCCAATGAGGTAATCTAATCTTTCAACTATGCAGTTCTCAATTCTAATGAAACCTCATTTATTGCTAAACACTGCTCAATGGTCTTTCAGAAGGCAGGTCCAGACCCCTTCTAGGCCTTCAAGATCCCTGACCAGTAGCATCAGCCGTGTCGTGAGGCGAGGTATGATATTTCCTTGTTACTTATCACCCACTACCAGATTTTTTCTTTTGTGAATCTCATATGCGATTCACTTTATCTTTGCATTGTTTTCTCAACTCAAGAATGTTATCATATGTGGCAGGAGCTGAAAGTCCAGGATCTGATGCCAATGGGAACTCATTCGATTTCACTACTAAGCTGCTCCACCTAGCATGGCACCCATCAGAAAACTCCATCGCTTGTGCTGCCGCAAATAGCCTGTACATGTACTATGCATAAGAAATCAGAATTGGTGCTTGGTAAACATTTTTGGGTTGCTACAGAAGAAACACTTCTTTCAGCAATACATGGCTCTTATTCACCTCGAAGTGCTTCATAAACGTTTACCTCAGACTGACAATGCCGAGTTCCAGAAATGGAAGTGGTGTATTTTGCAAGCACTGGAGCAACAATGTGTCTGTTCCCTGGCAGACCGCCATTTCGTCTTCACCCTTTGCTGCATCGCCCACCATATTCGTTTTATTTTTTCTTTACCTCTCACGACAAATGGATGGATGCGTTTCTTGTTATTTGTGTCAGGTAGCTAATTGGGAAGGAATGTGGTTGTAGCTCTCCTACAAATAGAAACTAAAGATGTCGTATATTGTCTCTAGTTCTAAGGTAAATGTAGTTTTCTCAGCTCACTCCAAAGATCTTGATACTGCTAACTTGCAGGCCATTAAGTCTATTAACTTCCATGGGTAGCTTAATACTCTTTTCACTTGGACTCTATCGTAGGGGATGGTTTTGGCCCATTTATTCAGCTATAGATTTTTCATTGGATATTTCTCTTGTAAAAGTATTGAAGCTTGGCTTATATTATTTGTAAAATATTTTTCCCATTTCAACTATAATGCTCCTGAAGGTGCCTATTTCAGCGGCTAGATTCTTTCATGCTTTTGAAACCAATTCATCACGTATCGAACGACGAAAGGCAAGTGATTCAGGACTAGATGTATCATGTATGTGTGAATGATGATAATTAGGTATATCATTTGGAAGCTTTAGAGCTTTGTAGTTTAGTGGTAGATCTCTAATTCTGGCTTCCTGAATATATGGAGATTGCCATGATTTTAGGTTGCAATGTGTTATTGTGGGGAAATGTCTGTCTACACTCGTTTAGGACTTTTTCTTCTTCCATGCAATGCACACAGACACAAATTATTTATGTGTCCTATAAAATAATGAGAAAAGTCAATCCTTGTGCAATTTAATTTTCAACATTTGTGTTTCTGAATTGCTAGAAACGCTGGTTTGATCAGTATTAACGTGTTTATCAATTTATGTGGATTGCTAATTCCTATAATTTGATCAGTATTAACGTGTTTCTCAATTTCACTTCTACTCTATCGGTCTATCCATTATAAATATTCATATTAAGCATGAACATGAATTTTTTAAATAGTTGAATATAATTAATAAATTAAAAATTGATAATTAAGAAACTAATGTTCAAAAATATTCTATATCCATATGACATTGTCATATAATTAGTTATTTAGTAAGGAGTACATTTACCATGCCCGCATGTAGGCTAGTATTTTTTTTTATTAACACAATACATTAAATCTTTATAAATTGATATTGTTAGAATTGTGAAATTTTATTATTTTAGAGAAGTTCTAAATGAATTATATTTTGGAATAGGGATAAATGAATTATATTTTGGAATAGGGAATAAGTAAACAATAACGTAATCGTAATAGTTCAAGATCAAAAACATGTCTGGGTACGATTATATCATGGGCTCATTTGAAATACTTAAAATGTTATTCCGTACTCACTAAAAATTGTTTGATTTGAGTCATTTTTAGGAGCACTGAGAGAGTATATATACACACACACATATATAGGTATGATTCAATGAGAATCAAGTCTTGTAACTAAAAACTATGCATGTTACTTATTATTTTGATGCATTACACGTAGTATTTTAATGCATAACATGATAATGCAATTTTATTCATTAACCATAATTTCAATGCATTTTATGCATAAATATAATGAACAATTAATTTGGACTATATATTATACAAAAATCAACGGTTCCAGTGTTTCTTAGTTCCTGTCTCAACATTAGTTCTCATTTAATCTACTCCATATATATATATATAAATATTATTCCCTAAAAAGTAAAAAAGAAAGAGAAGCTAAAATAATTCCATAACAGAGAATCTAATCTAAGAAATGTGTAAAGTAATAGTAACAGAGAATATTATTGTAATGAGAATGGAGTAATTAAGAAATAGTAAAAGGGGCCATTAATAAAGTGATGAATATTAAAATGGGAGAAGAGTAGTGATGTCACGTCAAGCCTCAGGCCCTTTAATAGCTAGCTAGCAAAATTCCAAGTTGAGAGAGAGAGAGAGAGAGAGAGAGAGAGTGTAGTGATTGTCAATTCATGTGTGTGCATTCATTCTGCCATGTTTATAGATGATGATGATGACGACGACGTGTGATCGTCTTTCTCACGCGGACTCCCACAGATCATTCACATCAACAACATAAGAGTAGAACAAAATATAGATCTAAATTAATTCACCTTCGCTCTATAGCTACCTCTCTTCTCATTCCTTTTGGTTTTGATTTGCAGACCTCATCTCATCTTCTTCTATAAACTCTTTCTCACTGCTCAGAAACATCAAAAAATATCTCTACCTTCTTTAATTTTCTCATCTATCTTCTGTTTTTACGCACAAAATCCCCAAGTTTCTCCAAACAGATATACGTTTAATTTTGTAATCACGATCAGACCTACCATAGTTCAGAAAATCGCTCCGAATTGATTGATCGATCGCTGTAAGAAAAACCAACAACATATAGGATCTTCTTCAGAAAAAAAAAATGCAAAATTCGTCATCACTGTATTCACAGATTGAAGCACAAGCGCAGCAGCAGCCTCAATTCCCAGAGCAGGAGCAGCTCAAATGCCCTAGGTGTCATTCTGCAAACACCAAGTTCTGCTACTACAACAACTACAATCTCTCTCAGCCTCGCCATTTTTGCCGGAGCTGCAAGCGCTACTGGACCAAGGGCGGCGCCTTGCGGAACATCCCTGTTGGCGGCGGCTCCAGGAAGAACTCCAAGCGGAGCTCTTCCACCTCCGACTCCACTGAATCCGCCGCCTCCAAACGCCCCGTCGTGGCTGCGTCGCCGTCGGCGTCCAATGAGAAAAAGGAAAGCGTTCGTGACAACGCCGGCGAAGTGTTCGACACATTGCCTCCGACGGGGGAGAATTTTAATGGGCAGTTTGAGAGTTTGAGCTTCAGCTCGTTGCTGGGGTCCGGTGAAGAACAACAGTACGTGGGTTTGCTAGACGGGCTGGGCCCAAACGGGCCTCCTGGCTTGGATATGAACGGCCGTTTCGGCGAAACGAGTTCGGGCCCAAATGTGAACCCGATTTTAGAGATTGCTAATGGGGGTGATGGTGATGAGTTCTTGAATTTGCAGGGTGGTGGTGGCGGTGGCGGTGGGCGCGGCGGAGACTGGCCTGATCTTTCTATATACACGCCTAGCTCAAATTTTCAGTAGCATTAAGGTGAGAAATTCAGTAAAAAACAGTCAGTATCTTGCAGAAGAGAATTTATCTGCTATTCTGTAGTTGTTTTTTCTTTTCTTTTGTTATTTTGTGGTTTCCAAATATTTTTTAGGGTCTAATTTTCTTAGATATTAGTAGGTGCAGAGATCCTTGACTAATCTATTTATAGTAGTAGTATAATAGTATTAAGAGTAGAGTGTAGACAGACCTCTCTCTGGTATTTATTTTGATTTTCTAGTTGCTGATTTTGTGTGGTTCCAGACTTTGATATGGAGTAAGCATTAATGGTGGAAAGGAGAGGTCTTAAATGTTAATCAAACATAAACTAAAATTTCATTAATATATATTAAAATTAGTAAATTAATAGATACATTGATATCTCGCTATATGAGTTAATGAAATCTATAAACCAGTAAAAAAGTTAGAGGTTTTACTCCATATCTTGTCTCTAATTATGTATGGTAGGAAGTAGGAACTAGGAAGTGAATTTTGTGTCGGTTGTATTAAACAATTAAAAGATATTTGGATTGAGACATTCTTGCATCTGTATTAGATTGTTGACAAAATTATGTGTTGCACACCATTTTGAGAATATCTGCAAATTAGCCCTTTAACTTATATGGGACATGCAAACTGGATAATAAATTATTACTTTTATAATTAGATTATGTTCTTTCTCGAAGAAAAGTTCTTAATCTACTAAAATCCAGTTACGTTAAATAGTCGAGTGAATAGACTACTTATTTTCAGTTGATGTGAACTTGTAGTTTTGGCAATACTCTAAAACTCAATCTACTAAAATCCAAACAACCCATTTGTTGAAAAAAAAAAAAATTCATCCGTCTCCGGCATAGATCGGCATTGGTGCTAGGCCATTGAAACCAATTGCTAGGCCTAATAGGAACTCAAAATTTAATAACAAATTTTTAGTATATGGAAAAAAATTAAGACCCTTTTAATTGAAAATTTATATAATAAATAAAGGATTATTAATTTGTTTAAGACCTATAAAATATGTGGAACGGAATTACTTTTAACCAAAATTGTAAGACATTTTTAATTAAAATAAATTAAAAATAGAGGTATATATGACAAGGTTGTTCTGTAATATTATTATAATAATAATAATAATAATAATAATAATAATAATAATAAAACAACTTAAATTGCAGAAGATTGATTGAATATTAATATTTAAAAAGTACATTTAAAAAAAAATCATTTTAAAGGAACAATTAAATAAAAAAACTTAATTTTTAGTGGTAGGGATTTGCTTTTGTTTCTCCCAAGATTTTCTTATACTAATCTTATCCTTTTTATTTCTTTTATGGAAAAACAACAGTAAGATTTAGTTAGCCAGAATGGAATTAATAGATTATTGTAGATTGACTAATAATCTATACTACAATACAATGAAAATTATATAATTGAACACAAAGATATATAGGTATGTTGTTCTTTTTTATAGAATAAATTCATAAGCGCCGCCTAAGTAATCTGCAAAGCACGTAAAAATAGTAAATTGTACATAAAATATCTTTTTAGTTTGAACTGATGTAAGTTTTAATATAGTACTCCCTTCGTCTCACTAAGCTTGACACGATTTATATTCAATTGAGTGTATTAAAATAATAAAACGTGTCAAGTTTAGTGGGACGGAGGGAGTACTTTTAATTTTAATGATGATATATACTGAGTAGAATTAAGGTCCCATTTAATATATTGTTTTAAATTATGTTATATGTAGTTAGTGAATTTTAAGTGTCACTTAATATATTAATATTAAATTGAGTTGTGTGTAGAAAGTGAAATATATTAATATTAAATTGAGTTGTGTGTAGAGAGCGGAGGGAATCGACTTATTATAAATAAAAATTTTAAAGTTGGAAAGTTTAAAGTAGGGAGTATTAAAATAATTGGCCTAGTGGGTTCTTTGTTATCAAATTTCTATTTGGGCCCAAGTGAAATTCTAAAATATTCTTTTACCAATTTGTGATGGGTTTTATTTTCACCAATTAGTTCCCATGAATCCAAATGGCGTGACATTTTATTTTGTACTAATACGAAATACGAGAGTGACTCATGCATACATGTTATGATTAAATTTAAGATTTAGAATATCTATATATATTGATTTTAAACTATTAATTGACACATGTTATTTTTATATTAATATAAGAGGAGATGTTTCAATATTGAACAATAAAAGATCTGGACTAAACTTAACGAGTTAATGAAGCGAGCAGGGATAAATTGAATTGAATGACAATAGAAGTAGAGAACAAACTACACTACACTACACTACACTACACTACAGTAGTGAACGCATATAGAGTCCATAATAAAGGATAAAATGAATGAGAAGATAAGGTAAAATGAAAGAAGAAAAAGAATGAAAATGAAGTGAGTAAAATGAGAAGATGCATTGTATTGTATCTAAGAAGATTGATTAAGAGAGGATGCAAAAGTGGAGCGAGAAGAGTGCATGGGCATGGGAGTAGAAGAAAAAGAAGAAGAATGGTAATCCGCCAATGCGTCAATAGTTTGTAAGAAAGAGGAGGGGTCATCCACGTTGCTCCTGCGGGCCCCACTCCCTGTCCCTGTCCCCACTCCCATGTTCGAATACGACCTCGGCACGTCGAATGACCTGCGGGACCCGCTCCTCGACAGCACCTTCATCACGTCGCTGGGCCCGCCGCCATCCACCACCCTCGGCGACCCCGCCGGGAAATCACACGACAGCCGTCCCGGGACCACATCCGCCGGAGCCCCTTCCATGCTGGCGCTCCGCCGGGAGCTCTTCCCGAGTAGCAGGCGCCGCAGCTTCCCGAAGAGGCGGGGCTTGCCGGACTTGGAGGCCGAGGGAAGATCCATGTCGCTCGTCTGCGAAGAGGACCATGGCTCGGATTCGAGGTAGTTGGAGTCGATGGCCTTGGGTTCCCTGTTGGTGTATTCGAGTAATAGTTTCTTGACCTTAGCCTCCGATTTAGGGCTGAGGTCCTTGGCGGCTTGGTAGTTCTTGAGCTCGTTGCGGAGGCAGCCGTTGATCCATCGAAGGAAGATGACCTCTTCCGACTCCGTCGATCGCTCCGCTCTCAGCCCTTCGATCTCCTTTCTCCATCCCTGATTCTCCTGCTTCAGACGCCGGCTTTCTTCTTTCAGCTCAACTACCTCTTCGTTGTCGACGGCGTTCTCCGCCAGCATCTGCACGTACTCCAGCTTCTGCGCCAGCTCAATATTCTCCAACTTCAAGATCTCGTTACACTTGTTCATCTCCTCCAACTCCAACTTCAACTCGCACGTTTCCTCCAGCTGCATCTTCCGCTCTCGATCCATTTCCGCAGCCCTCTGTTCTTGATCCTGCACCATCGCCAACCTCTCTTGCAGCTTCATAATCTGCTCCCTGTTCTTCTCTCCCTCCGATTTCAGCTTCTTCCTCAAATTCTTGATCTTCATCTTTGCCGCTTCAAGCTCCGCAGCAGCATTTGCGTGATCTGCTGCTTGCGCTTCCAGCCTCCTATTGTCCAATAATAGTGACTCGATTTTGAGGTTGTAGAGCTTGGCCTCCATTGTGTTTAAACGCAGTCGATTTTGGAGCTCGATGACTGCAGTTTCTTGCTCTTTGATGCCGTAGTATTCGAGGAGTTGGAGCTCCAGGTTTCTTTCCTTTTCTTCGAGGATTTTGACTCTGCTGCGCAGTCGACGAATCTCTCTCTCGTGCTCTTCCTCCTCCCCAGTTTCCGAGATTAATCCATCCTCTGTGTTTTTTTTCGGACATTGCTCTTCTGTGTTGTTGATTTCGCTATATTCTGCTAACGCAAAACTGTTCGATGAAATGCCGCTCACTGAATTCTGAGAAGCCACTTTTCTGTGTGATGATGGATTCTGAAAAAAATTATATATACATATATATCAAGACATCCAAATCATGAAAACCAAACATACTCAAACAATTAGCAGCAAATCATGGCTTTATAGTGCTCCTCTATGCAGGCTATATGTATATATATAATTGAAATTAATTTTCAGAAGGATATAAAGATTGATGGCTTCACCTGCAAAGGACGATCATCGTTCTTGAATTCGTCATTATCATCAACTCTAGTATCAACTTGGCCACCATTACCTATTAATTTAATCACATGCATATTCGTTATAATTAATGGTATATATATAATATATATATATATATACCATCATGCATGCACGAGATCCTCTATTAATTTCATCACACCATTCCATGCATGCAAAAATCATAACATTATACCATATCCATTAAATAACTAATTTATATACTTAAACAGATCAGAATTAAAGAGGGAAAAAGAATAATCCTCAAACCTGCATTTTTAAACCTATGATAGGTATAAAGGGCCCCACCGAGAGACAAGGCCACGGCCAATCCAAATTTCAAATTTTGGGAAATCTCCCTTGTGTCTTTAACTTCCATTTTGAATCAACCCAAGAAAATAAAATTAAACATCATTTACCCTCTTCTCCATCATGCCCATCCCTTATCTGAGATAGAGAAAGAGAGAGAAACCCATGTTTCAAAAAAATGAAGAAAAAAGAGACAAGACAAAGTTTTTCTTGTAAATATTCAAGAATTCCAAAAGATTAGGGATAAAATGAGACTTACAAAACCATCTGAGGAGGATGTCGAATATTGGGGATTTAATTGGTGTGACGGTTGAAAATCAATTAATTTGGAACTAGATTTATTTCTGAAAAATATAAAATATCATTCATTATTCCGTAAATAAAAAAGAAAGAATAGCTTTCAGCCAAACTCGAAAATCATGAGTACTATCAGTTGGACCCATTTGCGAATGTATAGTTAAATAAGATTATAAAAGAGAAATAATAATTACTAGCATGATAATATTTAAATTCTAATCATTTCTTCAATTTTGTACTAAAATACTATATATATATATATATATATATATATATTTTACATTTATATGCATGACCAGCCCTTGATTAGGATTGAAATATAATCTTTTATTTTTAAGTTATTCATTTTCTTTCTTATATGTTTGGATGTATAAGAAGTCCCCCACCTACCAACTTTAAACAAAATTAGATTATGTTGGGACATAAGAGGATTATTGTTTTAGTGACGTTTGAAATTTCGTTTGATAGATATACTCCTCTTTTTAAAATTCAAACTTTGATCATAGTAAATTAGTAATTGGATTCGGAGTGATATATTATGAAAAGCTTATATCACATAATAATACTAGTATCCATTAAGAATTGGTATTTACTCGAGTCTCAAAGCTAACCCAGCTAATTAATTACTCATACGTTAATTAATTAATTCTTAATGACTCCACTTTGAATTAGTTAATAGGTAGTGTTTTCTAATGCCAGGATTCTTGTTACTTTTTCCCGTCCCTTAAAAATTTATTTGAAGAAATGATGACGTCATGTATTAACTTATCATATTTTTTCTCGAATTTATATATAGAATTCCTATAGAAAATTGGCGCTGATATGAAACAATCCACTTAATTAGGGATTATTCTTATCATTTTATTCAGTGCTCCAATTTCAAATTTCACTTTCTTTTCTTTATCTATTCATCAATTTTAGAACTTCCAATCACTCCCCTACTGGCGAGGAACATTATTAAGGGGAAATAGGCTAAACTAGCCATTTTAATATTCAAAACACAAAAAATAACCATACAAATAAAAATAATAAAATAGTAACCACTCTGTATTTATTTTTCCTTTATTGCCCTTTCATTAATTAAATTAACATACTTATTCATTATATATATTTTGAAGAATAACTGCTCATAATCCAATAACTAACTTGATTTGGTTTGTATTGTAAAATAAATTATTATTATAGATTCATGCCTAGGGTTCATATGGTAGGGTATAGTATTTAATTATAAACCAAATTTTATTTTTAAATTCTGTAGTATTTTGAAGGAATTAATTAGATGGAGGGTATTATAGACATAGAAGACTAGATTTATGGTTTTTTATACATGTGGCTATTATTTGGGTTTACTATAACAAAATGGTTATTATAGAAGTTACCCCCATTATTAATGTGTATGTAATATATATATATATATAGATAAATAATAAAATTTTGATAAAAATTTATTAATTTTCACTTTTCGGCTCGTAAAATTATATTGGAAAGCAACTATTACGGGTGAGTAATCACCATTAGGAAATGTTTTTTGATAATATTTTGTCAGCGGTTTGTACGTATTTAAATAACTACTCTTTCCGTCCATGATAAATGTAATATAGAGGAGTGAACACAAGTTTTAAGAAAAACTATAATTGTATGTGGTAATTTGTAAATAATAAGATGTGATATGATTTATAGTATTAAAAAATATGTGGGGCCATGTACCAAAAAAGAAATAATACACTTTTTATGAAATCGTTTAGACAATAATAAAACATTTATGGTGGATGAAGTGAGTAATATGTCTACAAATTGATGACAAAACATCATAAGAACGCTACTAAAGATGGTGAAAAATCAGTGGTGCATTTGTTCCGTGTGCCGATAGTTATGCAGCTGAGGAGGGTTCGGTGTATATGATAGTGCAATAGTATTGGAAGAAGGCAGCATTGAAATTGATCTCTCTCTTGAAAATTTAAAAAATAAATAATGAAATCAATATGTAGATGTATTTTAGATTACGAATATTTTCCACATCTACTTTTTGAAAAAAAAAGTAATTTAAATTTATTTATACTACAATTTTAATGATGAAAGATGCGAATCCAAAATAAATAAAAAAACACAAAAATTTAAATATTTAAAAATTAATTTCTATCCTACTCTATCTCTCTACTAAAATAGTTTACATTTTGTCATTTTTGAACGTCCATAAAAATAGTTTACATTTTAAAATTTCCATTTATAGTAAATAGACCACCACAATTAATACTCATACCTTAATTAAAAGTAATAACTCAAGTGAGATCCAAACTCTACTCACTATACACCACAATTAATACGCACACCTCAATTAAAATGCGACTAAAATTTCACTAACTACACATTTTATTAAAATAAAAATATCATTAAAATCGTGCCAGATCAAACCATAAATCAATTTGGTGGCCGGAGAGAGTATTAAATTAGAATGTATGTGTCTATAATGTAACTATATAATTTATCATTTTTAATTTTTACTCGTAATGCAAATTTACTCACAACTTTCAAGACATCCCCCAACAGTCAAGTCCTAATCATTGGGTGATGAAGAATTAATTAGAGACATGATTTGCACTAATATTGATATTTCACCATTTTTTAAAATTTTGAGCCCACAAGACGCTACTGTGAGCCCTTAAAAACTGGAAAAGTTTGTCAATTTAAATAGATGTATTTAATATATTTAGAAAGTTGCATTAAAGGTTTCAAGAAATTGTTGTGGGTAGTGGAAAAAATAAGTAAAATAGAAAATGTGCGGCTCGCTCTACCTTTCTAAAAGAAAAAGGGAGAGGAAACGAAAAGGCATTTAATTAGCTTCAACCTTTTCATTTGCTATTTATTTAAAGGCGGATACAATGTGTACTTTTAAATCGATATTTCATTTTACAATTTACTCTAATTTATATTTTATATAATATTTACGCATTATTATATTTGAGGCCATATCTAATTATAATGCTATTACACCCATGGGCCATGATCATATATACTACGTTCAAAGTAGGGTTAATATATCAAATTATCTACTTGTATAAAATAAAGAAAAAATATATTTTAAAATAAAAATACACACCTTTCATAATAGTATGAAAAAAAATTAGTGTGTTTATGTAAGTCAAATTATTGTGTAAAATAAAATAAACGAACGAACACATGTTCAATTTTCTTGTATGCTTGTGCGAGTAATTATTTTTATTTTGAAATGAATATTATTTTTTATAATTAACTTATTAAAATGAATATTTAAAAAAATTACATTAAATGAGTATTTAATCTCTTACCCACCAGGACTTCACTTTTAGAAAATATCCTTAATTTTGAAATCTATTTGTCGCAGAATTAAAATGAGATAAGATCAGAAATAGGTAGTTTTACTTTTATAGAAAATTATATATCTGAAAATTAACATTGTTTGCAAACTATAGAATAATATTCCTGGAATAGGAGTATTGTAATTGGAATAAAAGTTGAATTTGTAAAGAGTTTCTGACAAGTTGGCTTTCGCAAAGCAAACATGAATTGGAAATTGTGCAGCGTTTGATTCAAATAAAATAATAGTGCGTCCTAACATAGAATAGAATAGAATAGTGGTGGGCCTCAAAATTGAACACAGGAATTAAGCGGGTAAAAGCACGTGACACACTTGGATATGAAATTATATACTACAGATTGATATTATTCATTTTCCTAGAATAATTAATTAAAATCGGCCCGCCCGCTTCAGAATGCAACCCGGCCCGATTGAGGCCGAGTAGATTGTCAGCTCGATCTATCCAACCCGCGGTTTTGAAGTGAGTCGTGTAATAATTTAGACTTGAATGATTTCATACCACAATCTTACCAAAACAACAATTACAATTCAATAAATCTAAACATGCTTTTTATCTATCTGTCGTGAAAAGGAACCACAGTAACTGAAATATCCATAGACATTATTATTATTCTAAAGTAGTTCTATCCCTACATACAAATGTGAAATAATGTGGCCAGCCATTCATTCTACAACCGGTGGAGCCCTCTGCCTCGGTACGCTTTGTGACCTCACCTTTGCTTTGAACGACTGCGTCTTCGCCATGTAGCTGGGATCAACGTTGGAGTATGGCCTAAGCAAACTATCACCACACATACTCTTGGCTGACATCAAGACTTGACCAACAGAGCCAAACCTTGGTGTGGACTTGCATCCTTCTTCGAACATTCCCGAACAACCAAATCTAGGTGTGTTCTGTGCGGTCGTAAACTTGCATTCTTCTTGTGCGAATCCCCAATCGGAATTTTGAAGGTAGTGATGATCAAGGATGCAATTTTTAGAAATTGGATGAGAAAGAGGCGAAGAGATAGCTTGGTAGTAGTGATCATCATTGCTCATTCTCCTCGACCTTGATCCGGGCCGGCCAGTGTCGATCTCGACTATTTTTGGGCTTTCTTCCGACACATATAGACAAGGGCCCGAATTAGTTCTTACAGTGGACTTTCGAGACCTCACTTCGGGCTGGAGTTTGTACTCTGCGCTCATTATTTTACGGGCCCTCCGCGACTGGACAAAAGTTTGGGCCCGAGTAAGAGCTTCCATGCAATGAAGAGTTGCAGCAGCTCTCTTTCTTACAAGGTAGCCTCTAACAAGAGCTTGCAATTTCACCAGCCCTCTTAGAGCTCTTCGGGCTTTCCGGGCCTATAAGAATATATATATATATATATATAAAGGTTATTTATTTTAATTCAATAACTTAATCAATACAAAAATAGCAAAAAAGTTGACATGAATGTCAAAAAATGATCACAATTTGTAGAATTTTAGGTTATTAACTTATCATCATATCATGGCTTCAAGATTATGAACATCGAAAAACATAAAAACACAAGATGCTAAATTTGCAAAATTCAAGAAATGTATAAAAGGGAATCTATGAATAATCTTACTACATACCAAAAAGCCTCTAAATACAGTCTGAATCTTGACAGCAGCAAATCTCTCTCTGCCACCACTAAACAGAGCTGCTCTGCCGTGGCTGGTGAGTCTCACCACCGCTACCGCTGCCTGCGCGGCGGCGACGGCGGCATCCGCAGCGGCGTAGGAGGCAGCAGCCACCGCAATCGCGTGCCTGTTTTGCTCCTTATCTGAATCCGCAATCAAAGATCTCAGCCACGCAGTGTCGACTGCAGGAATCTCCCTTAATTTTCCTGAATCTTTCTCCGACCTCGCGAAGCTCCATCGACTCTTCTCCTTTCTCTCATTAAAATTCGAATTATCGCTCACGTTTTCTTTGCCTTTCTTCATTCCTAGAAGCCCTCTTAACCACCTCGTAGCTTTCCCCATCTTGTTTTCTGGTACAATGTCGCGGTTGCAGTTTTTCAGTTAGGTATTTCATAGAGCATGTTGTGAATAGAGAAAAAAGTATTGAAAGCACAATGTGAAAGGATTACCATTAAACAATTAAAATTATGTTCAAAATATTTATCTCATTCAATTTTACAAATAAAATTATGATTTCACTCGACATAACCTTGCGAAGAACTGTTAAAAAGACAAAGAGGCAGGACAGCAAGAAACATTATATATATGTGAAGAAAGTGAGGAAAAGAAGAAGAATCAGACAGAATAAGTGAGGAAAGTTTGAAAAATAAAGAAGAAGAAGAAGAAGAAGAAGAAGAAGAAGAAGAAGAAGAAGAAGAAGAAGAAACTCAAGTAGTATAGCACAAGATGAAAAGGCACAATCATAATCTTACAACCTCAAATTCAACGAGTTGTTAAGACTACGTACAGAGTCAAAAAAGCATTGACTTCGAACATAATTCAATTGAAAAAAAGAAACAAGTTAAACATTAGTTGTCAATAATCATACAGTAGCAGGAAAATATTCAAATGTTTCTTCAAAGTTACTCAAGAACAAATAAATTAAAGCTTCTTCCTCCAATTGAAAAAAGCACTATAAATCTCCACCTTCTCCAATGAGTCCTCCCCACAAATTAAAACCAGTAATTCTACTCTTAATAAACAAATCTCTCTCTAGAGCAACGTGAACCTTTTCTATTTTCAAATCAAAACTCAACAAACTAATTATGTAATTATGCAAAAGATTAATTACACCTGTACTCACTATCATTCTCCTCTCGCCAAATTACGTTCAACCTCTATACTCCTTTCCTCACACATCCCAACAAAAATAGTCCATTGCTCCGTACAAAGTCTCTCTTTTCTCATTGAACAAAGGGGATTAAAGTAGAATATCAATTTGCGGGAAAAAAAAAGCTTAGGCGAAGAAAGTATTATATTTGCTTTTAAAATAAAGTTAAATTGTTGTAGTGAAATGTGCGTAGTTTTTTAAAATATAAAGTTTTGAAAATATATATTATAATTCTCAATAAAACTATTATTGTTCGTAAGTAGCAAAGGAGATGAGATCATGTGTTCCAACATTTGTATCTCACATTTCAAATTTTAATTTATTTTTTCATTTCAAATTTAGATGATTAATTTAATTTTATACATAATATTAGAGTTCATCCCACTCAAATAAAATGTAATTATTTTTTAATATTTAATGGTACTTTTAATTAATTTTTAGGGTTCATAAATCCAAATTGTGGATATATAATTTTTAATTTTTTTAATTTTTCAACAATTGTAAAATATGATTCATTACATCTTAATAAATTTTTTATTTTAAAAAATATTAATTCAATAAATATAATAGTGATGAACATGGGACACATAATCCATCCATTAGCAAACTCTGCTAACCGGACTACGTTTACACACTACAACAAAAATATGTTTTAAGGGCATCAAAATTTGTTGCAATAAATAATCTATAACAACATCTAATTGTTCTCTACATTTATTTTATGCGTCGTCTATTCACGTGTAGCAATAGAAGAAATTAGATATGACGACATCTTACAATGTCATAATTGATTAATAAATTTCCAGCTTTTTAATTTGTAAAACGACACTAATAAGTGTTGGCAAAACAAATAATACAACATTAATATTTTGTCTCTATACATGTTTTGTTATGACAACATAAGATGTCGTTTTAAATAAAGTGCCGACATTATTTTTGTGCCTCTATACATGATTTGTTATGACAAGGTTTTGTCATTTGTTACGACAACACAATATGTCATTTTAAATATATTCCGACATTTCATAATATAGCAAAAATTCTACATAATACTTGTAATGACATCTATAAACGTCATAATAAAATGATTTTTAAAATAATGGATATTATATTTTCAAATTAATAAAATCTAATTTATTTGACCCGAATAAATATTGCAAAATTAAAATGCATATAACATGAAAAAATAAATTATAATTTTTATATAAAAATTAATTTAAAATTAAAAGTCGATGTCCCTAACAACATATGAGTCGATAGCAACAGAAATAGGAATATACTTTGTCGTCTAATAAGTACGTACATCAAAATATAATTCTAACCCTATTAATAATAAACTAATACATAAAATTTCTTGAAACCTATAACACCGAGTGGAAACATCGTATAAACGGAATAACTCGTTGCTTCATTGTCATCAAATGGGAGTCACCTGAATTACAAAAAGGATGCATATTATTTCAAAATCTGAAAAATTAAAGTAGCTTGTAATGGATAATGTATATTATAAAATACTTTAAATACTTACAAAATTGCGTGGCCAAGCATCCATTTCACCAAGTGAGTCTCCAATTGTTTGACAATAACCAAAATGTCGAACCAATTGCTCTTGAGGTTCAAGAACAACCTTTACATGCACTTGGAACCAGTTCTTTCCCAATATTTTCCTCCCAACTTCTGTATTTGGATCAATGCTTTGAAGACATCCTTTGGCGACGACTTTTCCATCATCATCTATACTTTTCAAAGCAACATGATCTCCAACCTAAAAATAAATTTTTTGAGCATCACTATTAATCTTAGATGTTATTCATGTCATAAACTAAAATATTTAAATAAAGCTCATAAAATACCTGAAGATGTTGGTTTGATGAGGTGGGCTTATAGAGATTATTCGAAACTGGTGTTATCACTTGAGAGTTGGGTTGTTCCGAAAGTTTTGATTGTAACTCTGCAATCTGGTTTTGCATTTTCTTAATTTCTGATTGATGTTCCAACATTATCCGCTTGCTCATTCTCTTATTTGGAATTTCTTCCCATACATCAGCTGGGGAAATTCCTTCCCCGAACATCCTAACCTGACCAGGTTTGTCTGGGCCGCAAACTTGGGCAAATGAATCATTAGGTCCAACCCGATCTTTTGAGCCTTCTGGGAGTTGGCTTCTTAATTCTTCAATTTGTTTCTGCGAGTATTCATCTTACATGTATGGTGACACTTTTAACCAAGCGTAATGCTTTGAAGCGAAAAGAAATGTGAAAAATAGAAAGTTTCCTAGCTATGGTTCCGAGAAACTCACTAAATTTACTTTGATTAGGACCTAAAGGTCTTCCATATTTATCAAAATCAAGTTGAATACGTGGTAGAGTTGACGGTCTACCCCATATTTCCAACATGTATGTCGGACCTCAACATTTCTTGCCTACATATCATAATTATAAGCAAGATCCTTACAATTATTGTAAATGAGCATTATAAGTGCAGTATAATATATCACAAATAAATTACCTTCTTGACTCTGATTATGCTCAACTTGAGATTCAGAAATGCCACCAGTGAGATCACATGAATTTTGTTGTATTGGTTCTTCAACTAGTGAACTAGGATCATGACAACCTGGAAAGTGATTATCTACAAAACCCATGAATTTAATATTAATTAACTAAATAATGTATTACTAAACAATAAAGAAAATAGGAAAAGTCAATATATTTTTAATCAATATAAGTATTTGAATCTAAAATCCTACCTATTTCATCCTGGAGTGCAAAGTTTGTTGGGTTAGCTCCATGTGAGTTATGCACTATTTGGTCAGGATTTTGTCTTTCTTGTTCCACTCCATTAGAAATGTGTCTATCCACTTGAGTTATAATTGATGTACCTAGATAATAAACTCATTTATAAATATTGAAAAGAAAAAATATAGACTATTATAATTTTGATGTTGAGTCTTTCTAAATGGTGGCTGCATTGGCTGCGCTGCAATATTAGCATTTCTTTGTTTACGCTTTCGACCTCTTGTAGCCATACCTGTGATTACATCAACATCAAGTACAACTATATCGATAAATTACTACATTGATTAGTGAAACTACTCTTGATGTCTATAACCAATTGTTTCTTACTCCTAACTCAATTGATGTCTATAACCCAATTGTTTCTTACTCCTAACATAATATAATGAGAATTTAATGAAACTATTCTTACTAATCTTAGTATTATTAATATTCATCAAGTGCAGCTACACATACAAAATTTAGTAAAGAATGATTCTAAGGTGATAATTTTTTCCTTGATAGAGTTGTGTGAGTGTAACATCGCTGCTGTTTTTGAAATAAGGAGGATTATTCATATGCATATGTGGTAGAGGACTTTTATCGAACAACTATTGTGCAAATGCAAAATAGTTATACTTAAGAAATTGAATAATAATGAGACTACTTTGTTTGGTGAATTCTGGCCCGTTTTACATTTCTACAAACACCTCTAAACAAGTTTATATAATTCTACTTATTTAACATACATAAATTGAAAATCAAAATCATAGCAACAATATTCTTGAAGAAATTGATGGCTGTAAATGAGAGATTGACAAATTTAAAATGAAATAATCACAATGTTACTACTGAGAGGTAGCATGCATTCAACAACAAAACTGGAAAACAAATTTCAATAAACTCGTCATTGTCGTAAAAAAAACCACATAAAGGAATTTGAACAAAGCTTTTACCTTGTGGTTGTGGAACTTCACAAAAATTGAAGATGAAATACTGCAGCGTAGCTTTCAGCTTCAGAATGAAGGTTTAAGAAGAATTCATGAGTTGAAAAATAATGTAACCGTCCAAATAAGAACTATTAATATTTACCGCCAATTGAGTCTTCAGGAATTAATATCAAGAATGATGAATGGGCGACGGCTGAATGATGAAGGGGTGGCTGAATGATGAAGGGGTGACGACTGCTACACTACTTCCTGTATTGAGATGATTAAATTTGGGTAATTCTTAATTAGGCTAATTAAGTGTGTTGCATATAATTTAATTTAATTTTATATTAATTACCAAATATATTATATATATTGTATTATATGAAAAGAGGTCTATTAATAGTACTAGACGTTATTCATTGATGAGTAATAATTACTATTTTACATTTTACTATTAATATTATATGATTAATATATCTATGTATATATATATAGGAGGGAGTTCAAATAAAAATGAACATTAAGGTATAAAATAGGAAATTATCTCAGCCTTAGATTTTCATGATCGGACGGTTGAGATCTTGACCGAGTTATGCATTGCATTTTAACTATTAAATGCATTGTGAAAATGTAATTGAGTTATGCATTGCATTTAACTATTAAATGCATTGTATTTAACTATTAAATGCATTGTATTTTGAACGCATAACCGCCCACTTCAAATTTTACCAAAATAACCTTATGCATTGTTATACTACAATGCACGCGCGTTTTTTGTTTTAATCATGGCCGTCGGATTGTGTTGATCTAATGGCCCAGATCATTTCCTATTTTTTACTTTAATGTCCCTTTTTATTTGAACTACTCCCTATATATATATATTATATTTCTCTTAAAAGTGGACGTTGGTCATTAATAAAAAAAAATAATTAGTTTATATTTTACTATTAATGATTATAGGATTAATATATCTATGTAGTAATAGCAAGCTTTTTGTGTTGGCATAGGCGACTAAATTTTATAATTTTATTCTGCTGAGCGAGCCAGCGGCCGCTAGCACCCCAGCTCCCGCTGGGGTACAGCTTCAGAGTTTTACTGCGAGCAGAGGTCAGCGACCGCTGGCCCTACAGACTTGGAGCGCCAGAGATCCACAGCCAGCGACCGCTGGCTGGCAGTTGGGAGCGGGTTTTTAACTCATTTTGGGCGTCATTTTCCTGGCAACACATTGTACTCGTAGATTTTACTCTCAAAACACATTTTATTGCTTTAGTAGTTAGTTCTTGGTGATCCAAGTGGATTGAAGTATTTTCCAACTTCGATTGCGAAGATTCTTAGTAAGTGTTCAATTATGTCTTTTTCAATGGTTTTTTCTCTTTCAATGGTTGGCTAAATCTCATTCTAGGGTTGATTGTCTACTTCCATACTTGATGCTTTGATTTGATCTTTAATTGGTTATTCGATCTGTGCTTAAGGGTTTATGTGCTTGATCAACATGTATACTCTAGATATGGAACTAATTGATGAATTACTCTATGTCTCTTTTTGATTGAATAACCAATCCTTGTAAATGGAAACGTATCAAGGAAATTCATGTTGAAATTGACCTTCTATTAAGTGTGATTTGAATACGCGAGTGATGATCACTAACTAGTCTAAGAATACGAAAGTTATGGGCTAGCTAAGCTTAGGAGAATCTAATCAAGACATAAAGTTGATTGAACAAGCATCAAGTGTAGATTGTGGATAATCTGTACCTTAGACTTTAATCTATTTGTTCACCTATTTCTTTACTTCGTTTATTATTTTCATTAGTTTAATAACCATCTTCACCTGAATTTGGTTTAGAGTGTTTAGAATCATGCACACCGTTATAGTACTTATAAATAGTAGTCCTACATAGTCTTCCACGAGATTCGACATTCGGGTCGACTTAACACGTATTACAACTTTAGTTTAATTACTAGAACTTGAGATACGTTTTTGATCTAACATTAACTTTTGTAAAAACAAATGTGTACCATTTTTTTTATGGACTCACACACAGAAAAATGATAGGAGAGGTATGCGAGAATTGTATCGATACTTCTTCGTTTGTACCTCACAGTCCCTAGCTTGCTATAATGAGGATAGAGGTGAGAATCGGGACATGACAGGGAGTCCCGATCTCAAAAATTGTCAAATTTTTGGTCTCGGCCCCGGTTCCGATCGGGATTTCGGGACTTTCGAGTCTCGAAATTATAAAATTTGAAGTTGCGGTGCCGGTTCCGAAAAATAAAGTCCCCAATGGTCCTGAAATCCTGAACGGGACCAAAATTCCCGAATTTTAAAAATTAATTTCAAAAAATCAGGAGTCTCGATCGGGATCCGAGACTCCCAAATTTCGAAAATTTTCAATTCCCCCAGTCCTGCTCCCGATCCCGAATGTCGTCGGAACTCGGGACAGGACCGAGTTTTTATCTCAAATTTTCACCCCTAAATGAGGAGGTAAGTTATATAGGCAAATCTTGTATTTTTGCTTTGACTTTGGGCTAGTTTTTGGTCAGAAAAAACTCTGTCATTTATTGTAGAAAATATTTTTTCGACGAATGTAGTAGAAAAAGCTGAGAGAGTGACAGTGGTGAAGCAATCCGGATCTTCTATTTCCTATCTATGTTACATTTCCTATTACATCAATAAAATAGTGACACGTGGCATAATTAATGGTGTAAGATATAAAATATATGTTTTTCTTATATATTACTCTAAATCTTGAACCATAGTCATGTCACATGTCACAATCTTATTAATGCAATAGGAAATGCAACGTCGTTAGACAATGGATGATCTGGTTCGGTGGTGATGTGCGTAAGCAAATCTCGAAAATTGGAAATATTGAATGCTTGGCATGAAATTAGGTATCATGTGAAAAGAGAAGTTAAAAAATAATTATAATTGATGAATTAAGGAAGTTTAATTTAAATTAAAGCTCTAGTTCGATAAGTAAAAATCGACAAATATGTACGACCTTATGAAATTGCATTAGCTCGAGTTGAGTTTTATACTTGAATACTGATTAGGTTGGTTAAATTTAAATGATTAGGTTGGTTAAATTTAAATTTCATAGGCAATCAAAGAATGCCGAACATAATCTACAAAGTTTGAATTCAAATTTACTCTCATTTATCGCTCTACTTGCAGAGAAATCAATCTTCTACTTTATAATCACAATATATGTACGTACTATTATTGATCTTAATATGAATTTGTATCGACCGAGCCAGATGAACTTACCATCAATACCGGGAATAAGATAGAAGTTCGTCACACTCTATGTTTCATAATTAAATTTATCATTTTAATTAATATTTTTTAAATATAAAAAATTATTAAAATGAATCATAATTAATAATTATTTAAAAAAAAATCTAAGAATTATATACCTTAATTTTAAATTTATGAACTTTAAAATTAATTAAAAGGACATTAAAATGTTAAAAAAAATATTATCCTATTTAGATGGGATAAACTCTAGTAATATTATCTAATTAAACTAAAAATATACAACCAAAATTGAAAATAAAATATAAAATAAATTAAAATTTGACTGTGAGATATGAAATGTGTAACATGAAAATATAATACTAACTTGCATTTGTAAATATAGTGTTCAGTATCTCCGTGCAATAATATTTTCTAGTGTTAATATCTAAAACTAAGTAATTAGCAAAGAAAATTAATGAACACCGATAAATGTTAACTACAAATTTATTAATAATGATATTATTAAACTTGTAGCTAAATTTTATCTTTATCTTGTTTTAATTTACTGATTTTGTCTTCCCTCTGTTTTCTATACGTTCGTGTAATTAACTTTTTTTTTTTTTTTTTTTTCTTTCCCTGACTTGTTTGCGCTCAATCAAATGGTGAATTATTTTTAAAATATAAGTAGCCATAGGAGGGTTGCAGAAATTGTAGGAATCAAATTAATTTGAGTCAAAGAAGTGGAAAATAAGGTACCTTCCTTCAATTTAGTCATGACATGATTGAAATTGAGATAAAGGAAAGTTAATGACGTGACATGCATGTTGTTTCAGGCATAGTAAAATAGATGGAAATTTTTGCGACAGTATTATTATTATTATTATTAAAATTATTATATATGAATCGCATGTTTCTTAATTTTCATATAAAAAACAGATAAATAGTTATTAATAAGAGGGATTAAGTACTATATAGATAAATATACATATTTGCGATAATTATAATAGCACATTTCAAATAGAAACAATGTGGATTAGAATCATTAAACAAAATGATTTACTTTAAGCATACAACTCGACTATATTTTATATTGATTTAACTGACTTATCGTTATTTTTTAAAATTGATAAATACATATTAAAATTTTAAAATTTAAACATGAAATATTTGATTTGAATATTAATTTTTAAATTTCATATATTGATTTTATAATATTAATTTTAATTTTAGATTTAAGGTTTGTAAGAATATATTTTAGTGTGGTGGAAATTGTACGCCTTTCGGCCCACTCTGCTATCAGCCCAATGGGCCATTGTGATATATCATTGATGATTAAATAAAGTTAATTAGATATGCTTTCTCATAAAATCAATTATTTAGCTTACTCCAAAAGTAACTTCACCTATATATGTTTTCAATTAAGTAATATCGATGATGTTATATGTCTGACTTAAACAAAAAGCTGCCTATTTAACAAAACAACTACTCCATCCGTCCCAACTAGCCTGATGCACTTCTTTTCGCCACAAGAATTAAGGAGTTTAAGAGTATATGTTTAAAGTATAAAGTGATGATATGAATATATATTATTTAAATTTGTGTGTGTAATAAAAGTTTCTTAAAAAGGAAATGACTCGAACTAGTTGGGACGGCACGAAAAGGAATACGACTCAAACTAGTTGGGACGCAGAGAGTATAAAGGAAAGTACATCGGCTTCTCCTTTTCTTTTGGAAAATACTCATATATATAATTATTCGACGGTCAAAAACAATTTATTAAAGGTTCAAGAAAAAATAAATATTTTTTTATATAAATAAATATGTAAAATTTAAAATACGTGTCATGAAAGATTCGATTTCGAAATCTAAATATTTTAGCTTCCAATATTAGCATCATACTTGCTAAACCGCACAAAAAATCCTTTATTCTATATTAATTTCTCAATTCAAATATGTTATTGTTAGATTATAGCGGGTCGTTACACCCCTAAATACCTCTTAAAGAGAGTCAATGATCTAAATAAAAATATAAATTTAAACATGATTAATGCATTGTACGTGATAGGGTTAATTATGGGTGCTCCCACCTCAATTTTGTAAAATTATCCTAATAATTTATAAATCTATAAATGCTGTGTATAAATTTAAACTTTGTATCTTGATTTACGCCCAGGGGTGTAAACAAGTCGAGTACTCGAGCCGAGTATTGACTTGCTCGAGCTCGAGCTCGGTTTATAAGTGTTAAGTTCGAGTTCGAGTTGATTAGGCTCGATTGTTGACATAATTTAAATTTTATCTCGAGTAAGCTCGTTAAGCTCGTATAAACTCGTTTAATAATATAGGGTGTAAATACATAATCACGATTAGGCTCGCGTGCCTAACAAGCCGAATATCATTGAACTCGAGCTCGATATATACTCGAGTAGCTCGAGCTCGATAAACATCAAGTCGATCCCGAGTAGCTCGCAAGTTGTCTCGACTTACTTACATCCCTACTTACGCCATCTAAAAGGTTTTTTAAAAATAACTAAATACAACGTAAAAAAGTTTGGCCCTTTAGCATCCGATATATATGGATCTTCAACCCTTTTAACGTCCGGTATATATGGATTTTCTGCATGAGATGACATTACCACATCAATGATGACTTCGTAGTACGCATGTAGAGTGTAAGCATTCACGTGTGGAGGCGAGCATTCATGTGAGGGATCAAGCATTCACACCATCAATAACTAAATACAAAGTAAGAAAGTTTGGCCCCTTTAGCGTCCGATATATATGGATCTCCGTCCCTTTTAACATCCAGTATATATGGATCTTCTTCATGAGATGACATTGCCAAATTGATGATGACTTCATAGTACGCATGTAGAGTGTAAGCATTCGCGTGAGGAGGCGAGCATTCATGTGAGGAAGCTAGCATTCACGTTATCAAATAACTAAATATAAAGTAAAAAAGTTAGTCATCTTTAAGTCCGGTATATATGGATCTTCAGTCTTTTTAACGTCCGGTATATATGGATCTTATGCATGAAATGTCATTATCAAATTGATGATGACTTCATAGTATGCATGCGGAGTGCAAGATTTCACGTGAAGTAGCGTATTAAAACATTAACCTTTAATGTTCACTTATTTACAAAAATACCAATTTAATTTTTCGTAAGTAACCTAATTATATTCGACCTATACAATTTAATTAACAACAAAAAAATATTTAAACTCTCATTAAATTACAATACTATTTACACTAAGTCACGTTTTAAAATGCATACTAAATTAAATAAAATAATAATTTTGTAAATATATAATTGAAGATTCTGGCCACTATATTGGAGGCATTTAGAGATTTGGTAGGTAAGTGCAAAGGGGGTCATTTTTGGCATCGCAATTTATTTTCTTTCTTTTTCCTATTTTTTTGGAAACAAAATTATTTTCTTTTAATTCTCCCATTTTTAAAGAAAAACAAATTTATTTGATAAATATGTGAGATATTAATAAATAATACTCCCTCCGTCCATAATTTTGATCCCGCACGTGTTTTAATAAAATAAGTTGATTTGAATTGGTAATGTGTAATGTATAGTGAGTGGAAAATGAAACTCACATTTATAATAATGATGTGTAATGTGTAGTTAATGGACAATGTAACCCACATTAATAATAATGTGTAGTGTGTGGTGAGTGGATAATGGAGTTAATAATGATGTGTAGTATGTTGTGAGTGGATAATGAATCCAGATGTGTTGTGAGTGGAGAATGAATTACTAAAAATAAAAATAAAAATGGGACGAAAGATAATGAACGGACGAATATAGCAAAGTGAGAAGAAAAATAAGTTTGTTTTTACTTTGGCTTTTCATAAAGGATTAGCATTGTAGTTGGATTCTCATACTTTTCTTGCCTACCTTCCATTGTCAACGCTACTGCTACTCTATATAATATTTATATAACACATCCTTTTCCATGCAATTCTCAAAAATTACTATCTAAATTACATGTTATCTATTTTTATTTTTCTTTTTGTAATAAAACCTTATATATTGACATGCCTATAATCAATGTATATAATAAAAATGATATTACATGTAATTATGTTATTAATATAATAATATTTAATGTATTTCGTACACTTTTTGTTTTTGTTTAATGCATCGACTACATGCTATCTCCATTAATCTCATACTCCATCCAATAAAATTAAAAGAATATGCATAAAATATTTAATAATAATATCAAACAAAGCACGTACATATAGATAATAATAATAGTTGACAGAAGTTAAAAGTTTATATTTGATTATGCTCAGAACCTATACATATACTATATTTATGTGCAAATTGAATTAAAAGGAATATAACATATGGATTACGGATAACACTATTTTAATTAAGGAAGTGAGCTTATAAATGTAACAGAATCTGGTATAATAAGGTAAAATAAATATTATTTGAAAAAAGGTGAAGATCTCCAAAAATAGGGAAGCAAAGCTTCAATGGCGGACTTTCCACCTCGACACTTGAGACTAAAGGAAACTCACTCAACTCCACAAACCACCCACATAAAAACACCCTCTTTCCATTCTCTCTCATTACAGACCAAATCCCAAATTTCTCTATTTTCCCGTGATTTGACCCTTTCCCTACCTTCTTCTTTTGCCATTTGTTAATTCATTCGTTTATTGCACCATAGAATTGCTTGGGCTCTCTAAAGATTTCATCTTTAACGATTCCTTCTGTTTTTGTTCGAGTTAGATCGAGATGGGGAAGGTGGCAGTTGGGGTGGCGGTGATCGGGACCGCTGCGGTGGTGGCCGCGGCGGCACTGGTGGTGCGGCAGCGGATGAGGAGTTCTGGGAGGTGGGCCCGTGTGAGGGCCATTGTGAAGGAATTTGAGGAGAAATGTGCGACTCCCGAGACGAAATTGAAGCAGATTGCAGATGCGATGACTGTGGAAATGCATGCTGGATTGGCATCTGAGGGTGGCAGCAAACTCAAGATGCTCATTAGTTTTGTTGATAATCTGCCCACTGGGTATAATCTCTCTCTCTCTCTCTCCTCTCTGAAATTTTGAATCTTCTTTATTTTGTTTTTTTTTTATGTGGATGGATTGTAGAACTGTTTATGGACGTGGAGCGTGGATTTTGTAGTGTTGTTTGTTTTGAGTGATGAATTTTTCAGCCTCTTGACAATGTGATGATTCTTGATGTGGATGGGAAAATTATATATTGTAATCTTTATGAATGTAGAGCATTGTTTGCTGAGATATTAAGATCAATTACAAGGGAGGTTGGGCGGATAGGCTGATCCAACGAGGAACGGTCAGTTAGGAGCCACTGAAATGCGATTCCTTTGCCTCAGATTGCCTTTCTTCGGCACCTGAATTTTTGGCTTTGAGATTATACCTCTTGAAAGTATTGATCTAAAGTGATTATAACTCGTGTGCCATGAAAATGCTATTGAAGAAGTTACAAACATCAATGCAGTGTTGATTCATAGTCATGAGTTTGAATCTGAGTTTGTCTTTTATTTGTTTGGTTTGTGTGTGCGCCTGTGCGGTGTGCATTCGTTTTGTTTTGTACACTTTGTTTAGTTGCAAATGCACTTTCAAATGATAGCTACAGCGTTTATGATTTTCACGGTTCTTCATGCCAGTGACGAGGAAGGAGTCTTTTATGCACTAGATCTTGGTGGGACAAACTTCCGTGTGTTGCGAGTTGAATTAGGAGGCAGAGAACGTGGTGTTGTCCATCAAGAATTTGCTGAGGCATCAATCCCACCAGCACTGATGAGTGGGACTTCAGATGTGAGAAATTACGTACTGTTTCTATAATTGGCCAGTTTCAAAACACTACTGAACTCCGAAACAACTATTTTCAGGAACTCTTTGATTTTATTGCTGAGAAGCTTGCTAGTTTTGTTGCTGAAGAAGAACGCATTTATGAACAACCTGCTGGGAAACAGAGGGAGTTGGGTTTCACTTTCTCGTTCCCTGTTATGCAAACTTCGATAAATTCTGGAACTCTAATTAGGTGGACAAAAGGATTCTCTGTAACTGACACGGTAATGCTTCACCTTGAGCACACTTACTTGTTTACTATGAATTAGTTTATACTAACAACATTATGAGCTATGCTTCATATTGTCTTCAAACTTCAGAGATTAACTTATCACTTGGTAACCTCAATAGCACACTGCCTGTGTATAACTTCAATTCTATTGTTGCAAACCCTTTAAAATAACTAGAGCCGATTCCCTTGAATTTATCTGAAAAGTGTAGTACATCTTGTTTTTCGTATTAGTATTTGAATATTTTATATTTTTCTGAATGAATCTGGAGTTTACCAATCTATTTTCAAACCTTTCTTATGTATGTCCCACGAGGGCACTCAAATTTATAACTTGTGCTTCGAAGAGTCATCTTGTAAATCATGCCAAAAGTTGATCTTGTAAATCATACCAAAAGTTGTACATCTCTTCTTAATGCATAACTTGATTTAAGTTGCCCAACTAGATTTTATCTCTATCTGGGTGTTTGTGGGTGATAGATTAGATTCACAACACATACTGATATACTTGAGTATTTAACGGATTAGATGATCATACACGACTTTTAATAAAATATTAGTATGTGTATTTGAGTGGAGAAAGTGACCCACATTTTTTCGGATAACGAGGAATAAATGTTAGGTGAGTGTGTTTGAGTGGAGAAAGTGACGACGTCCATTGTGGTTATGAGGAGAAATAGTAAAGGATTTAATGTGGGTCAAGTCTTAAAATAAAAAGATCATCCGAGATGACAAAAAGGTCATACTTTTTCGGGAAGTAAGTAATATTATGTTTATCAATTTAAGCCTTAAACTCAATTTCTTGGATCATGCTTTAACTGCTGCTTTTGATTCCAGTCTTACCAACATCTCATATTTAATTTCTTATACTTTTATCGATTGTTGTAGGTCGGCCAAGATGTGGTAAATGAACTAACAAAAGCCTTGGAAAGAAAGGGTGTTAAAATGCGGGTGGCAGCTTTGGTGCGTTTGTTTTTTGGTTTCTTGGGATTTTGCAGTAAAATATCACATTTGGAGTCTTGTATATTCGTTTCAGATACTCATATTATGTTTGTGATGATCATGGCAGGTGAATGATACAATTGGGACATTAGCAGGAGGAAGACATGCTGATCAGAGAGTTTCAGTTGCTGTAATATTGGGTACAGGATCAAATGCTGCATACGTAGAACGTGCTCAAGCCATTCCTAAATGGCACGGTACTTTGCCTAAATCTGGGGAAATGGTTAGCAAATTCTCTTACACTACATTATTTGTTTTTGTTTTCTCACAAGGTTCGTCTTACTTTGCTACAGAAAAAATATCAATTTAACTAGTAAAATGAAACTGTTAAAAAGCTCAAATCTTGCACATCTCAGGCTATAAATATGGAGTGGGGCAACTTCAGATCGTCACATCTTCCGTTGACGGAGTATGATAGTTCAATGGACAGTGAAAGCCTGAATCCGGGTGAACAGGTTCGAGCGACAAGTATATGCTCTTTTATTTGCATTTTAGGTTTTCAATCGCATATAAAATAAAATTTCTGCACAAACTCCACGGTTGGTTGTCCTGTTCTTATCTATCCATACAGATATTTGAGAAGCTAATTTCCGGGATGTACTTGGGAGAAGTTTTGCGCCGCGTTTTGCTCAGGTTGGCTGAAGAAGCTTCCTTTTTTGGTGATGAGGTTCCAGCAAAACTTAAGATTCCATTCCTATTGAGGTACTCAGGCAGAAACGCTTCTCATCAATTTTAACAAAGCTGATTTGATCCATCTTACCTATCAAGGTTTATTATATGAATTTGCATCTTGTTTCTGGCCTACAAAATTGAATTTCGTTGATGCATAAGAATAATGTTCTTACATAGTGATGCTGGTCATATGATTGCTGTGTTCTGCGAATGTTTTTAAACTGCAACAAAGAAAATTATCGAGGTATACATACAACTGTGATCAGATGCATGCATTTCTATATATGTGCAGATAAAACACTTCAATTAAAGAGGAAGGTTCTTGTGTGCTTGATAATAACTTAAAACTAAATAATCTTTTGCATCTTCATCCAAGTTCATTTTATATGTATGAGTTGATCAATTAAATTAAATGGCAAAAGAAAAGGAGAAGCTGTTCTTATGTTGGCAGTGTCTAATTCGTGTTCATGTTCTTGAAAGAGGAAGGCTTGATTTTATTTTTTCTGATTATTTGCAGGACTCCGGAGATGTCAGCTATGCACCAGGACACGTCGTCTGATCTGAAGGTGGTGGACGACAAACTGAAGACTATATTGGAGGTACATTTTTTTTTTAATTTTTGTAGTTGTTGGAACTTCATGAAACGAGCAAGAACTCCTCTCAGCTTTTCGAAGCCACACATCATCAGGTTTCCTAAATGTAAACAATGTATATTGTATTCTTCTTCAGATAAATACCTCGCTCAAGAAAAGGCGGGTCGTGATTGAGCTTTGCAACATCATCGCGACACGTGGGGCCCGCCTCGCGGCAGCTGGGATACTTGGGGTATTGAAGAAAACAGGGAAGGACACTTTTAACGAAAACGGAGAGAAAACTGTGATAGCCATGGACGGCGGCTTGTACGAGCACTACACGGAGTACCGGAAGTGCTTGGAAAACACATTGTTAGAGATACTTGGCGAGGGCAGTGGATCGAGCATCGTGTTCGAGCACTATAATGATGGATCAGGCATTGGCGCCGCCCTCCTTGCTGCTTCCCATTCACTTTATCTTGAATAGAAGTCGTCGTGAGAAAACATCGGAGGACTACGTGCTTTCGTTCTTTTGGAATATGACTCTTGGTCCTCTTGGTGACGCAGAGATGGTTGTGATGATGATGAGGATTCCTCAATTTGTCTTTGGACTTCAGATTTTTGCAGAAATGCAACAGAAATAAAAGAACTTTGATATTTAAAATTTGTGTTGAAATCTTGTAAGAACAAGAATTATATATGTTCTTTTAAGTTTTGAGTTTGATTACCTAAAAGGAGAAGGATCATTGCTCTAGCCTCTAAACGTAGTGAAAAAAAAAGTGTTTTTGGTGTCGTTGACATTTTATAAAGAAATTGGTTCTTGACCTATCTGAGGAAAACTAATATAGATGCATTTGTATATTAATATATAATATTATCAAATTTCAAATTATTTCTATTTCCATTGAGAATCTATCCACAACAAATAAAAAAAAAAAAGTATGAATGTTGTACAAGATTTAGAGTTTATACCTTGGTTTGGAGAATAAGGTTGTCTTGAAGTTCACGTACGAGATCTGACTGAGGAAAGCTCATGCAAAATAAGCTTAGGAAAAAGGTGGGGGTTCTTCGTGGAGAAACCGTGATGCTCAAGTCAGCTTAAAGTAGATTGAGTATAGTTTGCAATAATGCATGCAAAGTATAAGTATAAAAGTAGAATATATTTAAACTTATGAATGAAAATGGATGTAGTATATATAACTTAGTAAATAAAGGGTAAAAGAGGAATGCACAAAGATAACATCATAACAACCTGTGATGCAATAGTACGTCTCTCAAATCCTTTTTAATGAGACAGAGTCACGTCTGCAGTGGTCCTCCTTTGTTGTTAGACCCTAGTGAGCTAGGAGGCCCACATGAGATTAAATAAGTAAGCTCTAATTAGGCAGAGCCATAAAACTTTGAGCGATTCTGATAAGTTCATTCTTGAAGTGGGTCTGTGGGTCAGACCCATGATGAGTATATCTGTTTTGATTTCATTTATTCTTCAATTTTTTATATGAATAGGTTATGATGTAAGTTACGCTCATATTATACCATATCAAATTGGTAGATAGGACCCCAACATTGGATGGGATGTGGTGTCTTGTTTAAACATCAAAATATATGAACAATATAAGATTTATCCCTGAGGATGAGAATGACAATCACTTTATGTCTGCTCAAGAGCGGATGGAAGAATTGGGTCATGGCTTCGAAATCAATTCACCTAAAAAACAGTGGAGCCGTGAGGAATGGATAAACATCATTGCAGCCTAGATTACAGCGAAGGGAAAAGTCGAAGTCACTTTATTGGACGATAGTTATCTTTCGGTTGCTATTTCACACAATCGTCATCAAACAAAGGGCTTTATATTTTATCAGACATTATTATACCAATATAAGTTTAAAATATTTTACATGTAGTATGATATTTATATGGCTTTAAATTGCATCAAAAAATTATCACCCTTAGAAAGTGGATATTATTTTTAATGAGGTTGAAGATTTTTTTATTTTGCGAGGAAATTGGGTCAAAAAAATTGAAAAGGAAGCTAGAATAAAACTCTCAAGAAAGTAGGAAAATTAGGTGTAGTCTGTAGACAATATGCAGTGAATTTAGACAAGAAAACATTAGAATTACAATGCTTCATAAGTCTCTCTACACAATTCAAGAAAACCTAAGATTTCAACAGCATTCAAAAACATTATAGTACATTTAATTGATCCCTACATACAAGCATGGAACTCCCACAAACTAAACTTGAAGCCACAATCATAGACTAAGTCACAATACCGTCATGGCTTCATTCATGCGAACAATCATGTGCAAGATGCTTCCTCTGAATATTTGCACCTGCAAGAAACAGCGTCGAATCATGTTGGTAAGAAACGGGTCGAATTGGGTTGAATCATTTTCATGAAACATCTATGTTAGAGCGAAAGCAGGACTCACGAGACAGCGTGGAGAGCTCCGAGCTTTTCAAGACACGTAACCTCTTGACAGTTGAGACGAACATGCTGCAAGAATTCAAGACTTGTAAATTAGCTAGTGGTGCGTGCAGTAAGTTCATATTCTACCCAAATTAATCTCAAGTCATGTTACGTTACACCCCTTGGTGTAATGTACATCGGCTCGCCGGCTACAAACACGTTCTTCATGCAGCGAAACACAAAATGAAACTCATATTTCTAAAAGGAATCATCGCAAACGATAAAAAAAAGGAAATGCATTCACGAATGGTAAAAGATGCTTACTGCCAAGGCACGTCTCCGACAAGCATCCTATCCCCTTCATTATCTTCATACACAAGCGTATACTCTCTGTTCCCATTGAGTATCCCTCCGGTCACCTTTCCCCCATCACCTTGAGCTACAAAAACAAATCGACAATAGAAACTTATTAATTGAGCCATTCCTAACCAAAGCCGAATTCAAGATTCTAGTAAGAGTTCAATATTAGCCAAAGCTCACCAGCAAGAAGGCCTCTAAAGAGCTCATCAACAGCATATGAGAGCTTCTCGTAGCTATCGTAGGCCTTAAGGTCAACTTTTCTCCCTATGGGAAAACCATCCATGTTTATCTTCACAAACATAGTTTTTACGCAATTTTCTTTAGGTTTCGGATCCGAACTTTTGTTCTCAACCACATTCTCTGACATAGAGGCCAATTTTGAAGAACCGCCACTCGCAAAATTCTTTCGAAAAGATCGGATAGGAGGCCATCCCACCACCGGAGCTGGTGCAGTCCTATAGTTTGTGTAGATTAAGATTATCAATTTTGTTACACCAACATTAACCTGTTCAACATAAGCTTGTACTAATCCTTTTACTTTGTCTTAACATTATACAATTTCATAAAAACTTAATCTATGTCTAAATGCATACCACTAAACTATGGAATTGCATACACATGAATACAGAGTAATTCATTATGTAACAAATACAATAATTCATCACAAGATGTACTAACTACTAAGCGATCAACAAAAAAGGGCAGCAATGAAACATTATAGAAACAAATGGTGATTCTTACATGAAACAGGCATGAACAGGAGAAGCAGAAATCCATCATACAACAGACAATAAAATATATGAAACAGAACCCTGGACCACACTGAAAAAATAGAAGAGATGCAAGAATAAAGCTGAATCACCTTTTCTGAGCACTGCTGCTACTGTTGTTGGGCACAGCTGGATTTGCAGGTGTAAATGTCTTATTTTCTGGAGTTGTCAAATCTGATGCTGCTCTATTGCTACATGGCTGTGACTGAAGGTGGAGAAAATGAGGAGATGAAATATGATGTTGCCATGAAGATTTCAAGACTGGATTTTGAGCATGAAGGTTGTCTGAATATTGGCCAAATCTTGAGGAATTCTTGTTCTTTGTCCAATCTTCACCTGGTGGAGCAAGCCTTAGCTCAAGCTTTTTCTCTTCTGAAAATCCAGGGCTTTTTTCATCGGAAATCTTAGCATGCAATTCTCTCTCTTTTGGGACCAAATCAAGAAACTGATGACACCCCTCGTCTTTCCTTGAATAACCCTCCATTTCTTTTTCGTGGAAACTAATGATTTCACTTAAAATCAGCGATAAAAGTGGAATCTTTCTGCAGCAAATAAGCAGGAGAAATATAAATCAACAAACTTAAATATGAAACCAAAATAAATAGATAACAAAAGTGATTTACAGCAAGAAAAACAGTACCTTGAAATGCTTAACCTGAACTTGAATGGCCGAAAACGCACATTCCCAAACGTTTAATTTCAAAAAGCAGAGAAAAGTCTTGCTTGAGAAAGATGAAGAACTGGGTGTGTGTGTGCAAGAGAAGTTTATGCAGAGAGAGAGCTAGTTTTATGGCTGAATAATGGTAGTTGTTGTTTGTCTTTTTCTCCTCCTCTTTTATATATTCAAATTAAAATCAAAATCCCTTTTGGTTGTAGTTATGCCAACAAACATAAAATAAAATAAGAAAACAATAATCTGTTTGAATGTGTCTGAGGCAGGCAGCATAATAAGGATGAAAAACAAAGAGTGCCCTAAAATCAGGAAAAGGATTAGTATATTAAGCACGCAAACCCCCCCTACTTACCCCACCCCTCATCAAATGAAACAGTGACAGAAATACTATGCAGGTAAAGGACTCAAAGAATATAGCACACTGCCCAAAAAACATCCCCCCTTACTTAAATCTCGAAAGTAAAAAAGCCCTCCATTAAAGTCAATCAAAGAAAAGGACTAAAGGAAGTAACTAGTGCTATTGAGATTTGTGACTTTGTCTATGAAAAAATAACACCCTCCTTTTCCCTCACCCTTTTCAAATACACTTTCCGTCTAATTCCACTTTTTTGATTGGTATGTCTTCATAAGTTTATTCAATTTCTATTTTTGAAAAAAGTAGTTTTAATATCAAGACTTGTGCTTTCACACTGAAGCTGCACACAGGTGGAATGGTGATTATAGTAAAAATAAATTAGTTGAATTAATTTATTATGATAGAAAGTTGCATGCGTACCATGTTGGTGTGTTGCCGTCCAGAGTCCAGAATGCTGGAGAAAATCTTGGAAGGTGCTGATGGAGTACAAGATTATGAAGCATGCACAAAGGTACAAGTCAAACAAAGCAAAAAGTACAACATTATTTTGTTTGACCTTTTCTATGTATGGACTTACAAAACTATAATTGGTTCTGTTCTATTAATATGTTTTTGCTGTATCTATATTCATGATTTTATTAAAAAAAGGTCTGTATTTGTGATGCTAACAATTGATATATAATATACTCTTTGAGTAGGTTTAAGTGATAACCAAATTTGAGCTAAAAATCAAAATTTATGCATTTTATATATTGTTTTGATGCATTATATATGGTATTTTATTGCATTATATTATAATGTGTTTCTATGCATGCATTAATTAATACATCATTATTTCGATTCATTACATGTATAATTTTGATACATTGTTAATTTGGACCAGTGGCGGACCCACATGTAACAATGGTAGGGCTATTGCCCCACCTCAAGTTTTTTACTTAATACTAATTATGTATAAATTTATAATTATTAAATATAAATTTATAAATATTATTAAAATATTGTCCCACCAAAAATTAAGAAAAATAAGGACCAAATTGATTGTTAGTCGCTATTACCATGTTCTCATTTGATCTATTTCATACTCATTACTAATATATCTATGCATGTGAAGAAATTAAGGGAAATTAAATGAAACTTGAGAGGGAAAAAGGTAAAAATCTCTAATTAGGAGCCATGCATGCAACAAGAATTATTAACAACAAATGTCGTTCTACAATATATAAATATGATGATGTAGGAACCACCAATTTCCATAACCACAAAGAATAATTAATTAATTAAACACAACAATATGGAGAAAAGAGGGAAGGTTAAAAATGTTTCAATTATTAGTAATAATAAAAACATACTTAAGTAATACAAAGAAGTCAAACCAATTTTATTAAAATATATATAGCATTAACTACAAATTAAGCTATTCTTAGTCGAAATTAGTAGGTGTATTAATGTTCCCTCAAAGACAAGCAAGTACTACTTGACTACTACTCTAAACATTGCCTACGACAAATGGTTTAGAAACTTAATTAATCTTTTAAATCTATTTAAGAAAGTAAAAAAACAAAACGACGATTTAGTGCAATATTATAATTAGATAGAGCTTGGAGAGTTACTGTTTTTGTTTATTTATATCTCACGTGGGTTGTGTCATTAAGTACAGTTTAGTCAAAGATTTGAACATATCTAATATTTTGACAGAAAGGGATACATGCATATTTGTGTCTCAATCGAGCTTTTTTTAGTTAGATCGATTGGACTAATCATGTTCACTCTCATTCCTATTTTGTCACCTAAAGTTTTTTGGTTTTGAATTATGGTCGGTTGGAGGATATAATAACCTTCATTATTAGTATATTTATAGGTATATATGATATATTTCTTGATATTGTGATTAATATTAAAAAAAATAGTGGTAATGGGTGAAAGTACCCAATTTTGAAATCATACATGTTAAAATTAACCTAAATCTAAATGTACATGTAAAAACTAACCACTTTTTAAAAAAAAAATATAAAACTATTATATAAATGTCTTGAAGTTATAAAACTATTATATAAATGTCTTGAAGTTATAAAAAAGCGGCATGGTCAATGTTAGTTAAATTTGAATAATATCATAATTATTAAGTTTTGACCAACACATTCCCTCAACTCACTTAAAATATTCTCAAACATATCAATCCATCGTTTGGTGCTTAGCTCGAGCTCGACCATTTCAGTGGATTTTTGCGATAAAACCAGGTATTTACTCATTATTCTGTATTTTATTTGGTATAATTCGACAACCGCTCGGAGAAGAGCAAAAACCGCCGGTTGTCACACCATCGGTTGTAGCCTAATTTACACCTTTAGCCAGAGGTTGTCATAGATTTAGGGATTACAACATATGTTCAACCTAAATACAGTACAACCGCCGGCACAAGAGCAACAACCGCCGGTTGTCACACCATCGGTTGTCGCCTAATTTACACCTTTAGCCAGAGGTTGTCATATATTTAGGGATTACAACATATTTTCAACCTAAATACAGTACAACCGCCGGCACAAGAGCAACCACCGGCGGTCCCATGACCGACGGTGGTGACCCTTTTTTGACCTGTATCCGGCGGTTGTCATTGATATTGGGTGTTTAGCATGTTTCCAACCCAAATCAATGACAACCGCCGGTCATTATACAATTTTGACGTTCGGTTGTCATGTTTTCCATATGTTTTACTATCTTTAGTTGGTAAGTTCTTATAAATATTGATGCAGATGGAGGAATACATGTACGTGAACGTGAAAACCGGAGGATCTTGGGTTGTGTGTACTTACACGAATGGCGAGGAGAGGATAGCACCCTTACCGATGAGTAACATCACTATATCTTGTTTGAAGGGTTTCATCCAATACATGTGGAGTTCACTTGGCACACAATACGAGATCTCTTATCTGTCGAGATCGAGAAATGGTCGGCTGATCAAATTTCGAATGACAACCGATCAAGAACTTCAAGTTTTGTGTAGGAACCACCCATCTCCGAAAGTGTATGTCGATTTGGCACTGTCATCTTATGAAATAGGCGGGATATCGATGAATACTGATTGGATGGATGATCTCGACGACATCAGAAGGGTTGCGGCATCTTCCGAATGGTTTAACCAACCTACTAGAATTCCTGATCTGAACACATGTCTTGATGAAGATGGTGAAGATGATGATGATGATGATGAGGATTATGTTGCTTCTGAAGGGAGTTCAGATCGTTCTTCGTCAGATTCTGAAGAAGAACGACCTGCTGCTATGAACAGTGCTACATTCGCCGAATTTGCAGCATGGATGCACGAGGCAGGAGGTATGAGAAGAGTCCCTGAGATGATGTATCCAGATGTCGATGGTGATGTTGAGTACAACCCTAACACAGAAGGGTGTTTAAGAAATTGGATGGTTCCAATGATCCCGTCTAATGCTCTGACCTCGACATGTGATGTGCTTATCGAAGAAAACCCAACACTTGAAGAATTAGCTGAGGGGTCGATGTACAATGACAAGGAAGAATTGAGTATTGCTGTTGGACTTTGGAACCTGGAGAGACGAGCTGAGTACCGAGTCATTAGATCAGACACATATCGAATGCACTGGGTATGTAAATTGTCTTCAGACTGCTCGTTCCTTTTGCGTGCTCATTGTTATGGGGGTATGTGGGCTGTGTCTGAATTCTGCGGACAGCACACATGTGTGGATGACATAGGTAATATTGCTTCGAGAAAGGTTCACTCGAAGGTCCATCATCTGTTTGAACCATCCAACTGTCAGAGGATACTCAGTCTCGATGGTAATCACTGACTTCTTCCGAGACATCCTCCTAAAACGTTTGAATTTTTGGCATGTTTCCTCATCTGGATAAGTAGGCTCATGTGGAGGCTCGTATTGAACTTCTTCCGGATTGAACTCCTCCTCGGGCACGAAGTCACTATCAATGTGCCCCATCGCGGGTAACTTTAAATTAATGCGTAAAATTAGAAAACTGAAACTAGACAATAGGTGGAATAATAAAAATTTAAAGCGAAAACAAAATAAAATTACCTGTTGGGGTTGAAAAGAATATGTGGGATCCCGCATCGTCACATATGGAGCATCGATCGCCGATGGATCGACAGAACTCGACGGCGCATAAGAGCTGGACGGCGGGTAAGAGCTGGACGGCGGGTAAGAGCTGGTCGGCGGGTAAGAGCTGGACGGCGGGTAAGAGCTGGTCGGCGCATATAATACGCTGGACTGGGGGATATCTAATCCAAAGGTCCGAGCCAAGTCCTCGGCAGCTGAAGTGAAGACCGAACCCGAACTGGGAGGTATGACCGCCGGTGGATGCTTTCCGGCCATCTTTGGCCAGCGGTTGTACATGTTTAAGGGTTATAAAAATACTACAATCACATATATTGGACAACCGCCGGTTGTCACCTACGGGACATCTACAACCGCCGATTGACCTAACCGGCGGTGGTTCATCCTGTGCCGGCGGTTGTGGTTCAGATATGTATAGAACATCACATAATTATATAATCTATGATCAGATGTGATAAAAAATGAAGATATGATAACACCAATTCAATTAGCAATCGACCGATGGTGGAATTTCATTGGAATTTATAACATAATAAGAACATGTTCTATATATAACATAACATAACATAACATAATTCTATAATGCAAATTATAAGATCAAAGATGGATAATTACCTGAATATGCATTGGAATTTCATCGTCGGAGTTCGACATGGTGGAGAAAACCGCCGGTGGTAGAGGGTGCAGCGGCGGCAGAGCAGGATGGCAGCAGCAGCGGCGGCAGAGGTGGGAGGTGGGAGTGCTTGCCGACGGTTGGAGGTTTGGAGGCCACCGGTTGGAGTTTTTGGAGGCCACCGGTTGGAGTTTTGGAGGCCACCGGTTGAAGAGAAGGTTGGGGCTGGGAGAGAGCGTGGAGAGGGAGAGAGCGTGGAGAGAGAGAGAGAGGGGGGGGGGAGGTGGGAGACAAATTTTTGGGAATTTGGCAAAAGTAGGTCAAAGAATTTTTTTGAAAATAGTGAAAGTAGGAAGAATATTTGGTAAGTGGATATTTTTTACATGTATGTTTAGCTTTTGGATATTTTTACTATCTATATTTTGTAAATTGGGTATATTTAATTTTCACCCAAAAAAATACTCACTTTACTAGTCAAGGATTCAAAGAAAATAAAGAATCAAAAATAAGTAAATAATTTTAATTTAAAAACAAAAGATAAATTTTATCCATTTACATGATGATATTTATTTTGTCATCCGATCCTATATTTCTATATTGTGTAGAATAATTATATAAGCACGTGATTAAGTTTAAATGCACTCTTCTATTTTTTTTATTAAATATTTGGAATTATACGGGCATGTAAGAAAATCTCACATTCACTCGTATATTTAATTTACTTATTAAATTTACATAAGCAGAAAATCATTCATACACATATTTTATTCACTTTTAGAATTTGGTGATATATATATGAATCCTAATCGACTGAAGCAAGAGAAGTGATGTGATTTTATATATATTTTCACAAACTACTTCATTTGTATCTAAAAATAAAACAGCGTAATACCAAGCCAATTAATTAATTAAACTCTCATTCCCGATAAGAATGATACAAATTATATTTATCTCAGTGTATTAAAATAATAAAAAATGTCAAATTTTAATAAGATATAATTTTTGAATTTGACTACCATTATATCAATATAATTTTTAAATATTATATATAATATGATATTTTAAAAAATTAATTCTAAATTCTCTTCATATATCAACATGTTGTGGTTAAAAAGATATTGTAGTTGATATTAAAAAAACATGCTACCTTGCACTAGCTATGCAAAATCCGATCTTAGCATATACTATATATTAGGGAATTGTACATATCATGTTAATCAGTCTATAATATTGTTTTAATTATAATTAACATTGAGATAAATATAATGTTGTCATGTTGTGTAGTAAACACGTTACACGAGTAATAATTAAGGAGGTCGGCTGCAGAGTTTGGTGGATTATGAAAGACACGGCTGCTACAGAGAGCCCAGTTTGCCACGTGCCGACATCTTGTGCTTTCTGTATAGTGGGCCCAACCACATGGAATCACACACCCTACCTTACTGGGAAAGCCACTGTTCCACACTACAAACTAACTCCATTCCATTCAAGATGGTTCATTTTGCTATTTCCGTCCGTCCCAACAAGATGACTCATTTCCTTTTATAGTAATTTTTATTAGGAAAGATATGTATTGAGTAAGTAAAAAGAATGAGACTTTATTAATTTGCGTGCCCAAAAGAAATGAGTCATCTTAATTGGAACGGAGGGAGTACGTGTTAAGATGTTCTGTAGCTATAGTCATATCTATGTCACGTCTCGTTAGTTTGTAATGTAACAAAAGTTGTTACATAATTACAGTACATGAAAATAATTTACGGTTTGACCCGATATGAATTTTAATATTATGTTTTGATTTTAATGGGGATATGTAGTGAGTGGAGTTAGGGGTCCCACTTCATATATAGTTTTAAATTGGTTGTGAGTAGTTAGTGGAGTTTAGGTCACACTTAAAGTATTGTTTTAAATTAAGTTGTGTGTAGTTGATATGGTGAGTCCACTTACTATAAAAGGAAAGTTTCAAATGTAAACCATTTTCGTAGACATCCCAAAATGGCAAAATGTAAACCATTTTGGTGGACGAAGGGAGTAAACGATTTCATTCGCTTGAGTCCAAACATCACGACTTCCTTACCCACAAAATTTTCAATCCCGATCTTTTGTTACCTATGTGTCATATTCTATTATATTAATAAGATAGTAATAGGGGTAAATGCTAAAATATCCATTTTGATAAGTAAAAAAATAAAAAATACCCACTTAGAAATAAAAGATAAAAAATACACACTTTTTACAATAGCATGATAAAATTGATCATGTGTTCATGTTATTCAAATTTAAAATAACTTGAATAACATGATCACATGATGAAATTCATCATGTTATTGTAAAAATAACATGATCACATGATGAAATTCATCATGTTATTGTAAAAAGTGGGTATTTTTTATTTTTTATTTTTAAGTGGGTATTTTTTATTTTTATTTTATAAAAGTGGGTAATTTTACCTATTACCCCATAGTAATATGTGGTATAATTAATTGTTTAAAATACAAAATGTACTCCCTCCGTTCCTTAAAACATGCATCATTTGACTTGACACGGATTTTAATAAAATGTAGTTGACTTGAATGATAAAATATAATTAATTTGAATGGTAGTGGATATTGAGACCCACAAAAATGTGTTATTAAATATTAAAATATAATTGATTTGAATGGTAGTGGAGATTGGGGCCCACAAAAAATGTACCATAAATATTCAAAAATAGAAGGTGCATATTTACGAGGAACGAACCAAAATGATAAAATGTGCATTTTTTTAAGAAACGGAGAGAATATATTTTTATTATATATGCTTTAAAATTTTAACTATAATCATGTCACATGTCACAATTTTATTAGCGTAATATAAAAAGTTAAAGCTAAATCTTCATCTCATTGACACAATTTTGAAGCTATGGATCAATATTTCTTTTAATAAAATTATCGTTTTCCCTAAGACTAATATTGGTAATAACGGTCAATCTCCTAATAAGACGGACAACAAATGTGTGGGCGCCCAATTAAGATTATAGACCACCTAAAAATTTACTTGATATGTATGCTTCACCAATAGAAAATTTCCTCATATATATATATATATTGTATTTACATTTGTCATTTTTGTATGGGATTAATTATAGTGTGTATAATAAATCATATGTTCATTCTTTTTAAGTAATTGACTTTAACTATTTATTTCTCACCTATCAAAATTTGAGTTTAGCAAATAAAATGGGGAGGAACTAGTTATATCATCAACAAATGCCTGAATCTTGAAACGTTCTTCGAACCAATCATAGACTTTATTGAGATAGGTGAAAAATCCATCCCCTCAAAACCATATATGAGACTTTCATCTCGTACAATTCAAGAAAAACATCTTTAAAAAAAATAGTCGAATAAAAAATAGAAAGTTTGAAATTTTTGAATTTCTGATTCGATCATCTCAAATCTCACAAGAGAGGAGAATGACATAAAAGCTCTTCTTTTTGTTGATGATACAAAAAATTCAACATGTCTTTAATATCTTTATGTTGATTATTACGGGCCTCAAATCACAATTAAATATTTATGCAATCAATATATATATTGGTAACCGTTAAGTACTAGCTAATCTCAAGAGATTCATACAAATATAGCTTTGTTTAGAGATATTCTCAGCATAAACTCTGAGTCATAATATTAATTTTAATATATGAAATAATAAAAGTCCGTGAATTAAGTAGGTAGGAATAAGCTAGGAGCACTAATTAAACGTGAAATTGGTGTCTCGTCAACTGTTGCAGTCGTCCATTACTCTACAGTTCTGTCAAATAATTCTCCTGATCGAGTTAAATCTTCGCCCTTCGAATTAAATATGAAATCGCTCAATCGGATTAATAGAAAGAATATCGTCTTAGAATCGCTGGCGGACTCAGGAATGCTAGGGTTAGCTGAAGTATACTCTTTTGAAAATTTTTATTTTCTTTTTAACTTTTGTGATTGACAAATTTTTGGTATAACATCATTCGCCACGATACGAATAACTCCTCCTACCATCTCAGTCATTCCAAAATTAGTTGTGTTGAATCGCCGATCCCCGTGCTCATGCTTAGAATTGAAGTAGTGGGGCATGCAGGAATTAAGAAAGAGGGAGGCAAGTTGATAAGTGATTGCTATATCATACTAGCAACTTGGGAGGCTAGGCTGCATCTCAAAGTCGCTTCTTCATTGAGTGCCCACTTTAATTTGAATATAGTTTAATGGGGATTTTTATTTGGTATATGGCACTACACAAAGATTCAAAACCCCTTGCATGCATGTCTCGTAGAACTATCCCAGTTAATTTAAGTTTTTTATTTTATTTTATTTTATTTTATAAGTAATCTTATTTTTTTTAGTAATTTTATTTTAAAAATTAATGGAGAAAATTGATGACTTGATTAATGTATAGTTGTTTTCCCGATTTGAAGTACATCAAACTAGCTAGCTGAACATAGTCTAATTAATAATCGATTAGAAACATATAATTAACCATAGAGCACGTAATGAGTCGAGTTCGATCGACAACTGAATCCGGTGGGTTCATAACGGGGCAAGTCGAAACCCGAATAGTTGGACGTGGTGCACCTAGAACTAGCTAGTAAGTTTTAAGCCTTTTATTGAATCATAGCTCCTCCAACTCATGTTAGTAATGTATGTCAATTTCACATAAAGAATCCTTAAGTGGGTAGCTAGGCATGTGTGATGTGTGCACACTAAAAGCAATATATATACCATCATGGACTACTCACTTATAAAGTCATGACATTGCAAAATTCCTTTTTATCATGATACCCTTGTAAACTTGGTGTGGTGCGGATTGTGAAATTATTTCAATTGATCAGTTTCAAAAAACTTAATTGTTTTTTGTATATATTTAATTTGTTGAGACGGATTTGGGCATGGACAAATTCAAATACAAATAATTGATAATTTCTATGGCGACTATACATATATAATAGCTTAATAAGTTGTGGAATGTTAGGAGCGTTGATGGTGTGTGGACTATTTATTTAATTTGGATAGAGTCACATCACATGAATATTAATTGGCTTGTGTTTACACCACACTGTGTAGTTGCTTTCTTCTGCAAGATACAAGTGGTTGGGAAGGAGAAAGACTGCATCTGCATGCTTGGTGAGTTGGTGCATCAATGATACAAGCTGCTGCTGCATGCACTTCCATTTGTAGAATATATATATATATATATTCCACGTTTTTCAGACATTTTTTTGCATTTGTACATCCCAAAAGAGTGTATCATCCACCAAGCAAACAACAAATTATGGCCCCATATTCTTTTTAATATATGGATAGAATGAGGTGCTCTCACATCACTTTCTTTTCTACTTCCTCAATATGCATGGATCAAATAAAAAACAATACTTTATTCTATTAAATAGTACTTTCTTCTCAATATTATTATTTTCGACTTATTTATTTTGAGTTCATACAATAAAGAGAATGAGTAGAAAGTACAAAAATGACAGGGTTTACAATTTTTGATATTTTTTGCTATTTTAGAAAATAATTCACTAATAATGAGACGTGCAAAAGGACATACAAATCACTAATTAATAACGAGATGAGATAGGAGGAGCAATATTCATTTTAAGATAAAATCTTATATATGACTTAAATCAAATTGCATATTTGAAAGTTTTTATTAACCTAGTAGCCACGAGGGCATGAAATGATGAATTTAATAGGAAATATGTGATGAAATCTTAATTTCCTAAATTTTAAATTCCAGCAACAAACAAAAAGAAAAATTCCATTTTTATCTTATAGATTGTTAGGAAGAATTACACGAGTCATTGTTTTCATTAATTTTTTACCTCGATATGATTATGTCTTCGTAGTCCCCTCTCATATGATATTATAAATAAAAAATTATTATATTTCTCTCTTTTATTTATTAGGATCTAGTATGAATTTCCTTTTGTCAAAAATTTTTCTTTCATTTTTCATAATGTTTGGTCATGTAGAACAAACAAAAGAATGATTAACATTATGATGAACAATAAAAGCAATCAAGAAATTCAATGTAAGAATTAAGAAGAATAAGTTTGTTTTAGAGGAGAGTAAGCTTGTGATTACACAATATAAGCAAGGAGTGAAAGAATAACAAGCATGAATGGACACTGCTTTAGTCTATATATATTTTGTTCTTATATTACTACTTCAAAATTTTATTTAAGTTTGTAGAAAAGCTTAACAACTAATATTATATATTCTTGTTATTTTACAAATAATATTAACATTCCTCAAAATAAAAATAAAAATGTGAAAATTAAGCAAACAATTGTCATACTTAAATAGTGGAGTAGTATAAATATATATAGGAAAAATAAAATATTCCTGAAGGGCAATTGGGCTTTATAATCACTTTCAAGTCTTTTCTGGGCTCTGGTCCAAGAAATTTTATTACAGACTTAATTAATTCTTGCAAGAATTTAGATTTAATATGCATTTTCTATTAAACTAATAAATTTATTATCAATTAGTATGTGCAGGTTCGAATTATTTTCAACAACCTTTTTAGCTGGTCTATGGGCCTATGACACTATATATCATCTAAAGGCCTAAAAAGATGGGTTTTCTTAGAAATATGTCTCTTCGGGCTCAAATTGTTATTTGAAGATGTCATGCCATGTCCTGCATTGTTTGTTTTGTTATGAATATTTTTCTAAACTAAAAGGCTCAAGAATAAAACAGATTTTAAAACTGAATCCAAAGTGTCCCCACAAGACAGAAATGAGAGGCAGTTAGTGGCCAAGCAGATGAAGCAAACACCTTCAGACAATCCACACATTTTTCCCACCTCTCATGTTTGATTACACCTCACTTCATTGGATAATTCTTAAAATTCCAGAAACCAAACAACTTTAGATATAAAAACAGAACCCCATTTCAAAAAACGGTTGAACTCTGCTCAATTAAGTGTTGTCGTCTCATTTTCTGTCAGAGCCCATTTCAAGAATCTTGATTTGATGCTGTAACTGTTGATGGGTTGTTCCAATCTAGCTTAGTTCATAAAAAGATTACAGCTTTCTGTGTCTGTTGGGAATTTCTCGAATTGAAAATGAGGGTTTAGCAAAATACTAAGATATTTATTCTTCTTTTAAATTTTATTGAGGTGTTTTGATTCACAATGTTGCCTGTTTCTTCAGCTACCACCAGCTGCTCTTGCCATGGGCAGGTAATGAGATCTATTAATTATTTATTGTAGCATTTCTTTCATTTATTCGGTTGTTGATGTATGTCCTCTTTTGTGGAACTATGTATTTTGATCTTGAAAGATGCTTAATATTGTTTGATTAGGCTTTCTTGGTTGCTTAATGAGAATTTGTTTTAATGATATTCTCATTAATTATAGTATATTATTGTTATTCAATTCATGAACATAGGTTTAGTTAAAGATTGATGAAATTTTTACACATAATTGGATGCTCATTTATGAAATTTTATGATTGTTAATAAATTTATGAATATATGGTTGGTGTGAAATTGATGAAATGTTAACATAATTCTGCAGATTCCTGTCTATGGAGGTTTGAAATCTTTCTCCTTGTATCCTAAGGCATTTGATTGTAGCAGTGTGAATAAATCAGTCAAGAAATACTCTACTGTCCCTAGGAGAAGAGCTGTTACATGTTTGTACTCGAATTATATAGTGAAAGATGGACAATTTGGGGTTAATGGTGAATCACACGGTTTAGGGACTAATTTGGTATATGTAGATAACACGAGTGAACTTCCTATTTCTGCGAGTGATGTTCCTATTGATTCCGATTTGGTGTCTGATGTATTAATCGTCGATGTGAATCCATTGTCGGTCCAAAACACACAACTCTCTGATATTGTTGAAGGGGGAGAAGATATTTTGAACCAGTCAATAGATACCATCACCTCCTCGTTCAATTCTGCTCTAACGAGTGCTAATGAGGCAGTTGATAATGTCATCAATGACATTAACACATTTCTAAATCAAACTGGTGAATCAGCTGGTAGCAAGTTGAGTAGTGTGTCGACTGGATTGAAGGAAGGATCCGGTGCAACAGGGTCTGCTGCACTCAATGTGTTGAGACGAGCAGTTGGAACAGTCGAGGATTTATTAACATTTGGGGCGAAGAATATTGGATATGCTTATGGTTCCGCAAAGGAGTTTCTCCCTCAAGAGTATCAAGATGCACTTAAATTATCCGAAGGGCGCGTTACAGAAGTTTTGAGTCCTGTCGGTGCTGCATTTCAGCAGGTATATTTGATATTTAGTCTACATTATAGTACAATGATAAAACTGGAAAATGGTTTATGTACCTTGGTTTGCAATAGAGATAGCATTGGGAATTTTGAACCTTTTACAGAACTCGAATACTTTGATTTATCGTATAACCACATTGTTATGTGAAGGTTTATGTTGCGTTGGAGGGAGTTGAAGAAAGACTCAGCTTGGACCCTAACGATCCACTTATTCCGGTTGTTCTTGTATTTGGAGTATCAGCCATTTTGTGGTATAAATTTCTTGTTTTTCTCAGGGTTCAAAAATTTCTCTAGGCTCAAGTTATATTCTCTTTTAAGATGTAAATTTCATTTTTCATCAGATTTTTGCAGGAGTTCGTATAGAGTGTTGAAGTACAGTGGATATGCTGGAGACGTACCTCCCAAGTCGGCCATGGATCTCTTGCTAGGGAATGACAGCGCCGTGCTTATTGACATTCGGCCTGAGGCAAGACTTTAATTCGTACTGATCTAGAAAAGCAGTCTAGTTTGTCTCATTTTACTTCATATACTAGTTCATAACATTAGTTTTGCCTGACTGTTTCTGGGTTGCATCATTTCTGGATGTGTAGAATCTCAGGGATAGAGACGGCATTCCTGATCTTCGAAGAAGAGCTAGGTCCCGATATGCCAGCATAGCGCTACCCGAGGTTCATAGCCTAAACTTTGAATCACATGATATTTGTTAAAAGGGAGAGTAGATGTTTCAACCATCTTAGTTTCCATATGGCATATGTATTGCTAGGTTGACAGCTCCATCAGAAAGCTACTGAAAGGAGGAAGAGATTTGGACGACGCGTTACTTGCTGTGGTGATTCGTGACCTTAAAATAGTTCAAGTATGATCACATTCATAAGATACACATTCCTATATCCAAAATAAATCTTGATATGTGTATATCTTATTTCTCCTCCCAAGAGATAAGAAAATCGGGATATGAGCAAGTTCTTTAGCAAAAAACTGATGCCTGAAATTAGTTTCATATTTATAGGACAGGTCCAAGGTATTAGTTATGGATGCTGATGGAACTCGCTCGAAGAGTGTTGCAAGATCGCTCAAGAAGCTTGGAACTGAGGCAAGTAGATAGTATTAAAAAGTTACTTTCCTGCTTCAAAATGCACTCATCAAGAGTGGAAATACCTATGTTTCACACATTGATTTCTTATTTAACTTTTCTGCAAGAATAGAGACCTTATCAAGTCCTAGGTGGCTTTCAATCCTGGGTGAAAGAAGGGTGTCGTGCTAAAGAGCTCAAACCCGAGACAACACTTACAATACTCAATGAGGCATGTTTCTGCTAAACGCAATGAACAAACTTCAAATTTGTACCTTTAAATGTACAGAGAGTAGGTTTGTTCTATATTCAAGGAGACTTTCAAACTGAGTCGGGAGAAGTTAAATGTGATGTTGGATTGGAGATGATTGCGTCTTTATGCTTACCTAATAATAGCTACCTCTCTAGGATTTGTTTGTTTTTCTCTATTTCGACATACTGAAAAGAGTCTTGTTTCTAGGAAGCTGAAGCAATCTTGGAGGAAATCAAACCAACCCCACTCAAAATTGTTGGGTTTGGAGTGGTAAGGATGTCTCTTCTTTTATAAGTTTTTTCAAGATTTGCAACTTCAACGTTTTCTGAAGAGAGAAATTCATATCAAGAATCTGCTTTATTTCTTGTTATTAACACGAAATTATCTATGTATATAGGGCGTTGCTGCAGCAGCTTATTCATTATTAGGTAAATCCTTGCCCAGTTTCTCATTATCTACATCGTAGAATCTTAATTTGGTTGTGAGAATCTCCTGCTGCATTCATTCATTAAACATGTTCTTAATGTGTAAAAGAAGTGAATGATTTGAATCCAAACCCGTCTTTGGCTGTGTATTTGTGAATTTATCAGTGTTTTTAATAGTGACTGAATCCAAGTCTGAACCCAAAGCCTTCGGCTTCGTTGATCTTTCCTCATGGATTTACCTTTTCCGAGCTCCAACTAAACTTATAACCTCTTTGTGCAGAGTGGGAAACAACGCTGCAATTCATTGCTGTTATCGGCCTCGGACAGGTACAAGGGGCATCATCATCATCTTTAAGAAATCATTTTTGAACTATGCAAATCTAACAAAATTTATAATCAACTCAGACTATATTACGACGAATCAATTCATATCAAGGCGCAGAAGACGTTCAGCAAGATTTAAGGTACTAAATTAACAAACAAAAGCTTCTATAATTACCACCGCAACATATTTTGACACAAAATTTTTGTTCTATACTGTAAACTACCATAGGATTCTGCTAGCTCCAGTCTCACTCGGAGGTCAGGCGATTTCATGGGCTGCTGGAAAGCTAGAGACGAACCGGAATGGACTTCCGACATCGCCCTCATCCTTGGACGTCCAAAGCAGGGTGCTGCAAGCAGCAGCAAAGCTAGAATCTACAGAAACACAAGATTTGTCTCAAGTTACAGCTTCTGGAAATGAAGAAGTAAATATATCCGAAGCATAAGAATAATTCAAAACTGAAAATACTTGCATGGGATCAGGTGTTTGATTCTGTCTCCACGTCATGTAATAAATCATCCATTAAGAATTTAAGATCAATACGAACTGGTCTGGGTTGCATCTTATTGCTTTCTATGAGCACTTAGGTTTGACCGGAGGATATAATATTGGATCTGATTTATGCAAAAGCAATGCAGTTTCCTTTTCTTTGATATTTAAAGAACACTATTGTTTAATTATACCATACAATAGGTAACAGAAAAAATAAATAATGTGATTCCTGGAGGGAGAAGACCCAGAAAACGTCAGAAAAGAGAGGGGGAGAGAGAGCGCCCAAACTGGGCCCATCATTTTCTCTCTCCCTACCATTCTATCATGGTCTGGTCAAGACATACTATTCAGACAAATCATCCTCCTCGGCACCGCTGAAATTATCGGCTTCCATGTCTTGACTCATCCTACGCAATCGACTGCCACTTCCACTTCTCGAGGTGAGGTTACCCTTAGACGTTACATAATCCTGATGAGCATGGAAGAGTCAGAACCTGCATTATGCAGCTAAATAATGGGACTAATGAATGTTTAAGTACCTCTTCCTCTGTCAACACTTTGACTGCTACATTGGTTCGCCTCCTCACTGTTACTGATCTAGGCACTGGGAATTGTTCCACCTCCTCAGTTGATTTTCCCTCTCTGGCACGCTTTTTCCTTAAGATAAGCTTCCTCGGAAGCGGCTACACAAAGAAGAACCAGTTAAGCAAGCCAATGGGATAAGGAAGTTACACGATATAGTGGAAAAAAGGACATACCAAGTATTTGGCTTCGGTGTCTCCAAATGCCACAAGGTATGTTGTGGGACCATCCACATCATCACCTCGCACCTATCAAGTCGTTAAAGGACATAATAAGAGAAGAAGTTGCAGTAAAAAAAAAGTAAAAAGAAAAATAAAAAGGCCTACATCATAGTGATACTCGCGGACCCATGAATAAGAGATATCTTCATTTTCATCATATATATCCTTCTCTATCTGTCAGGATAACCAAGAAAAGATGATCAAATAATCTTGACCAAATATTATATGATATCCACAAACTTAAACCTTAATTTTTAGAAATATTTACCTCGTCTACTGATGGCACCATGTATGCTAAGAATCCATCAGGTTTTTCTGAATCCGTGCTTGTTGACCCATAACTTTTCATGATTGCCTGCAAAGCATACTTCGGTTACACTGGAAAGTCCCATATCTTGCATACTCCACAAAATACTAACATTGCTATTTCATTGACAGTATATCAATTTATACTTACTTTGTGTTCATACTCATCACGATCAGATGCACTCAATTTTCTGTAGATTTCTGAATCTTCAGTTGGAGCACTGTCAAAAGTTGCAACCACAAAATTGTCTTCGTACCTGAAAAGGAAACGAGGACCTCAAAAATGTTATTTTTAAGTCTAACTAAAAAATTGCAGCAAGCTTGGATTGTAGCATAACGCCTATGGCAGCTATCAAGGTCAATTTGCATGAGAAAGCACATTAATTTTTCTATTTGGAATGGTTATGGCTGTACTAAAGCATTCGAACTAAGCAACTCATCTTCAGTTAACCATGGAACTAATTTCAGAAATCATGCATTTTTAATTTCATATTACAACTGGTCCATATCTCTGGTCTGTTAAACTAGTTAGTCCATTGACAATGACAACAATGAAAGATTACTCCTTCCAAAAGACAACGTACAATAGCTAAAGTTATGAAAAGCACAAGGACAGAATGTACCTGTCAAAATCAGGTAAAAGTGGGAGAATCCTTCTTGGTTGTAGATGGCGATTAACTGCATGAACAGGCTTGGACTTGCATCCCTCAAAAGAGGCCACAATATCCTGAATTTTCCTTTCCCTGACAAAAAATCCAACAAAAATAAATTAGTAAGGTATTTGATGTAAATTGCTCATTGTAATTCTTCTTACATGGACTACAAACAAGTCAACTAACCTACTATTGAGGTTCTCCAAAAGGATCCGGCCTCTAGATTCTCGCAGTTCTTTTGCTTGCTTCTCAGTCAAAGACTGCAAGCAATTTCAACATTTCTAGTTAAGTTTCCAATAGTAATTGATGATTTATAGTGAGCAAATAACTCACTCTTACCTGCTTAGTTGACTCGATACTGAGAGGCGATATGTACTGAGTTTTAACAAGCCAAGAAACACCTTTGTCCGTAGGCCTTTCTTTCTTTTTAATGCCATCAGTCTTAATTGGGGTTATAGGTTGATCGTCGCGTAACAACTCCTCATCCTCGGGATCAAGGGGTATCCTTGCACCCTTCGGAGGACTGATCAACAGAGAACAGTAGACCATATAAGAAGAGCAGGTCAATCTAAAGAACATGAAAGAGAGAAGGGGCAAAGGAGTTCACTTGTATACGCTCAAGTCAAGAAGGTCTAGCGGTATCCCTAGATCAGGTTCAACATGTAGCTGCGGTTTCCAGTTCTTCTCTAACGATGTGATTTGATATTTACAGAATCTGCAAATATTGTTTTGGGGGATAAAAGACAAATATACAAGAGATTGGTGTCAATAAAGCTCTAACTACGCTAACCAAAACTGAGTTGGAAGCACTAATGATGGACTAAAAATGTAACTTTCACAACAAACAAGAAGTCTTTTAATCCCATTGTGACAGTTAAATTAAAGATATGATGGCTCCATACCTATCTGGGTCTCTTTTTAATGACAAAAGTTTTGTCTTTGCAGATGGATCAGGCAGTTCATTCCGAAACCTACCGAAAGCAAAGCACAAAATTGCTAGTGAATGTTCTCTTGATAACTCAACAGTGGCATATCAAGCACAATGAAGAATGAATTCAAAATCAATGTCGAGTAATTGTAGAATCAATGTTATCATCCCAGCAGCAAGAAAAAATAAGAAGTTTTGACAATCCCCTGATCAAGGGAAAAAATGATTGGTTGCTAAATACAATCAATTCTTGCCTAAGAACACGCAATGCTGCACCATTCTAGCCGAGTTCTTATTTCACACTAGACTAACAGCATTAACATTTACCTCAGAAATAGGCTAAACTAAAATAATAGAAAGAAAAAAAAACTCAAATGAAGAGCTCAAATACTCACTTCAACTTGCAGAGGAAGGTTGTTGGCTTCTTTAGCCGGTTTTCGATTCTGTCATTACTTAATAAAGGAGTGCTCCTTCTGTCACCCATATGCGATCCACTAATTGAGCCGTGGCCTTTGGCTCCAGAGGCCAACATTTGGGTTTTCTGCAGAACTTTATTCTGTGACTCCCTGAGATGCTGCTTGAGTTTCTCCTCTTGCTTCTGCTTTTCATACTCCCTCTTCTTTCTCAATCTTCTCTCTTCCTCTGTCTCAACCCGACCTATTGGGCCAGGCACAGGCGGTCTTTTACTATTCAATGGAGGCTTTTGCTCCTTCCTAGATGAGGATGCAGTATTGGGTTGCCTACTGTCTCTGCTCAAACCCGCAGAAGGAGGCATGGAGGAAGGTAATGGTGGCGGCGATGAGGGCTGTACTGGAGGTGGTGGAGGAGGAGGAGATGAAGGAGGGGGTGGCGGAGGTGGTGGCTGCATAGACGGAGGCTGACTAAACTGTGAATACTGAGATGATGGGTAGTACATTGCGGAAGCTGGGGCAGACTGCGGTGGTGGAGGTGGAGGCGGATAAGAGGATGACTCCGGCGGAGGAGGCGGTGGTGGAAATTGATACGGCTGCTGTTGAGGGTGCGGGGGAAGCTGATTTCTCGGCGGAGGATTGAAAGGAGGCTGTTGCTGCGACGAAGATGATCCATATCCTGGGAGCTGATAATTGGAGCTGGGATTCGTTTGGGAATAGCTCTGACTGTAACTCGTGCCATCACCTCCGCTGTATGGAGCCCAATTCTGTGAATACTGGCTGCCTCCGCGCGGCGGCGGCGGCGGAGGTGCTGCTGGCTGCAGCTGGTTCTGATTCAACGGCGGTGGAGGTGGCGGTGGTGGTGCAAAGGTTGACTGCGGCGGTGGATGGAACGGCCTGTACGACGCCATGGCTAGATTCGAAACCCAATAGGGCAAACACCCCACAATTTCAAATATTACACCCAAAAACTTGCGATTTTTCTCAAGGTCTGGGTTTGGAACATGCAAAAACAAATCCCTAAATCTGGGAACGGGGGACACTTAACGATAACGCCTTAACAAATTTTCTCTTAATTTAATATTTAATTTTAAGAAAATATTTCCTTTGCCAAAACGATTGCCAATTGAATAAGCCAAGGAAAAACCCTAGTAACTAACTGAGAGGAAATTCTCGACTTTACGGACTCGCAGTTAAAAAGTTGAACAATTAAGATATGTCAGCTGAAAGAAACACCAAAGGAAATGATCGACTTTGGTGAGAGGGGAAGAGATCCAATCTTTGAACACAAACAAAAAATCACAAATCAAATTGAAGAACCCTAGCTTCTAAACAAAGTCATTGACGAACTGAAACTGTTACTGCAGGTACGAAATTATGTGAACAAGATGCATCACTATATGTGCTGTGTGCGATCGAACAAGGAAGTATCTATTTGCAGGTGCTCAGCTCCGTTTATATATTGCAATCTCTAATTCTATTCTCTATTTTGTTGTTTGTCAATTTTTGGAGCAAAACAAATCCAAGGAAATTATTTTACTATTATTGTAGAATTGTTTGTCAATTTTTGGAGCAAAAGAAATCCAGGAAAATTATTTGACTATTATTGTAGAAACAAACTAGCAATTGGAGTCGTTGTTTAATTTATAGTTATACTCCCTCCGTCCCACCTCAATTGTCCACTTTCCTTTTGGATCGCAAACCAATACCCACTTTATTCCTCTCACAACTACTCTCAACTACTTTCCACCTACTTTTTTACACTCACAATTTTTGTCCAAAAAGGGAAACAAGACAATTGATATGGGACATCCATAAAAGGAATACAGGACAATTCACCCGGGACGGAGGGAGTATTTCCTTACATGGAACGGAACGGAACGGAACGGAACTTTACTAACTTTTGCCCTTTTGCTTAAGATAGTAAATTAACATAGCTATTTGTCGATTATTAGTGATTCGATTTTAAATATATATATCAAAACCATGAAGGGGAGCTAGTAATCCGGACCGTATTGAAAAGGTTTAGGGTGTGTTCGGTTTATAATATTAGATCCTATACAATAATTATTTCTTGTTTGGTTTACAAGATAAAATGAAAGATAAGCTATCTAGGATAGATAGTAGTAGTATTTTGTGTCTTAGTCTTCCCCCAAAGATAAATTTTATCTTAGATTGGAATCTAAGATGGAGTCTTGATATTATATAATCTATCAAACCAAACAGGGCCTTATGAGACACAACATGAAAAAGTCACAATATTAAAAAATGAGGTACAAGAATGAAAAAGGAGTAGAATTACTGAATGAATACAAGTTATGTCTAATATTCGAGGCATAAAAGAAGCATTTTCTACGGGATCCCAAAACCACCAGCCACCTCGACCTAATTCATGATGAGTCCACCAACTTTTATATATATATATATATATATGAAATTTGGATCAAAATGAATTGAACTCGAGCTTAATTAGAACTTGATAATATTATCAAATCCAACCTAAACATTATAATATTCGATTCGCTATACTTGCGAATATGTTAGAGTCTGTGTGATAATACCATAATATTATCCGTTCACAAGCCTATTGTTCGAACTATCCACAAGTATATCATTCAAATTGTTAGTAGTTGCAGATCCAGAAAAAATCAATAGTAGGGGCTGAATTTAAATGTATCAAATTAAAAATAATTTTTTTTAGATTTTATATTAATGATAAAGGATTTTACATAATTATTTACTAATATATAGATAATTTTACAATTTTATAAGTATAAAAATCTTTAAAAAATAATAATTTAGTAGGGGTTACCCACCCCTCTTGGGTTTCTTTAGATCCGCCATTGGTTGTTAGCGAGCTTATTAGCTAACCTATTAGCAAATATATTAATAAAATTGCTGGCGAATATATTAATCGAATTGTTCATGAGTTTGAAGCGATGAATTTACATTTTTATAGTTAAAAAGATTCAAACAAGCTCAAGCTTGAGCATAAAACAAGTAAATCATGAGCTTGAGCTCTCTAGCACATGGTGTGTTGGGAAATATTTATAAAAGTTTTGATTAAGATTCCAAATTTTTTCCTGAAAGATGTATTGAATCTAAGGGGGATGTATTGGATTAGGATTTTAAAGGACTTTTTAAGTTGAAAAAAGTCATGCAGATTTAAAAGATTTTACAGGATTTTTATGACTTTTAAGATTTTGCAGGATTCTGTAAAAACTTTTTAATCAGAATTTTAATGGAATCTGTAGGACTTTGTGGACTTTGCAGATTTTGATGGATTTATGACATACGATAAGAGTTCATATTTTTTCATACATTCGAATTTAAAAAGAGTCAAAGAAAAAAATAATAATAATGATTCTCCATAATATCATAGTTATTAATCCAATTAATAATAAACCAATTAAAAGCAAATAATATCACAGTATCAATCATGTATTTACATTTAAGATTTGCAATTTTTTAAAAGTAATTCGTTTGAAAACATAATTTAATAAAATCACGACTTTATTTGTCTTTTTCTTCAAATCATAATTTGTGAAAAGATAAACATAATTTTCAAACGTAAACATAATTTAGATGAGAAGCACTAATTAGATTGGGGAGTAAAAAAAAAGGTTTGTGAAAAGAATATGTAAAGAGGTTATACTTGAATTCCAACTGACCGGAGGTGACGAGGTGAGAGAGGCGGTGGAGACAACGGCTGCAACTAAGCAAAACCCACGTCAATAACTTTTCATAGGGAGATTCATACCGTAAATATATATATCTTGGATGGGAGGACGCTAAACGAACTCCAACTGGAAGAGGAAAAAAGAAATTATGCAGTGGTCAACAGAAATTATGTAGCGGTGAAGAGAAAATCCTATAAAATCATTCTATTTTTGAATACCAGTGGATTCTTTTTAAATTGTAAAAAGTCTTGAATGAATACCGATGGATTTCACTGGACTCTTTAAAAAATTTGAAAAATCTTGATTGAATACCAGTGGATTGTTTTTAAATGACATGAAATCCTGATTGAATACCAGCGGATTTTTTTATAAGAAAAAAGTCTTTTAAAATCCTATGAAATCTTAAACCAATACACCCCCCTAAAATTGAAATTTGGTCTTTAGTCTTATTTTAGAACTCACTTGTTAAGGAGTTCAGTTTATAGGTACACATAACCTAAAGGATTCAAGACTAAAGTTTAAGACCAGTACTGAAGTTTTCTATAACTCAGTTCTCAAGCCAATACTGAAGGACCATGTCACTAAAGTTATACCCTGAAGTATTGAAGTTGAAGATTAATTGAAGCATGAAGATATTGTTCACTGAAGTACTGCACTGAAGCCTCTACTAAAGTCATCGTGCCACCGAGTGTCATGCTATTTCTATAGGCATTACCACTTTTGAAAAAGATTTCAATTGGTAAAACATATCTTATTTGCAGACACCAAAAATGGTAAAAAGGACGACAACTCCAACGGGAAGATTTTCAAAAGCTATGGACGAAGCTCTCTTTCACAACGGATATATTATTGAGAGTGTCCTATAAATACCCCGCTGCTTTAAATACTTCAAACACCGGTTACCAAACTTTCATACGCATTCAAGCTCTCAACTCTCTTAAGTTTTCTATCGCTCTCAGATTTCAGATCTTAGAACACTCAAACTCTATTTCATACTCCCTCCGTCCCACTAAGTTTGACACAATTCTCTTATTTGGACGTCCCACTAAGCTTAACACATTCCTAAAATAGTAAAAGTTATCCTTTTAAAAAGGTGTGGACCCTACCACTTTTATCACTCTTACACTACTTTATACACTCTCCTTAATAACCGTATCCAAAAGTTTTGTGTCATGCTTATTGGGACGGAGGGAGTACTTCTTAGTGTGTTCTTAAGTAGCGATATACATTGTAATCGAAGAATAGATCTAGCTTAGACTTAGTCTTTAGCTGGAAGTGATCAAACACTATTGTTTATCTAACCTTCAAAGTTGATCACTGTAAGACACCACTCCATTTAGTAGGAAACCCTCGACTCACATCGAGACTCGTGGACGTAAGAGTTTTCTCCTAACCACGCAAACCAGGCTATGTATCTTCTCTATTTACTTTCAGTATTTTCTTTCTAACGCTATACTGCATTAACTGAATACTGATTAATAGTAAACTTGAACATTAACATTAAGTTTTTCCTGATAAACGAGTAAGCTTTCAAATCACTACTTCTGCACTGTTATACTTAAGATATTAATCCATTAATCAAACACTAAGTGTAGACTAAAGGATTGTTATCTAAAATTATTCTAAACTGAACTTATCTCCCTTCAGATCTGAGCCTTCACTAAAAAACCATCTTAATCTAAAAAAGTTTTAAACTAATGTATTTCTCCCCTCCTAATACACCAGAGTATATACTCGTTTCTAGATCAACATAGCTAAAATGAGCTTGAGTTTTTAATGAGTCTAGCTCGATTTCGATTATGAAGTTCAAAACTCAAGTTGAACTTGAACCAAGCTGAGCGGGCATGTATTAAGATTGACTCGACTCTTATGCACAACTCTATTTTAAAAATTGGATATGACATTAATACATAAAACACATTAGTCAACATTAAGGATGAACACAATAATGAATTAAAATCATTGAAATTTGATCGATCTAAATTGACTTTAATATATTCAAATTTAGTTTGATCGAATTTTTTGAAAATATTTTTTTTGTTCGAATTCATTTTTAGTAAAAATATTCATTTAAAATATAACTAATTAAAATTTTATTATATATTAATTACTAATATATTACAAATTATATTCACTAAGTATAAATAAATAAGTAATTGAATTCAATTAATATTTATCACAAAATCAATCTTACAAAATTATCACAAGATCCATATACTTAAATTTTAGTTTGATTTTTATAAAATCGACCATTGACGACTCAGAACGAGCATACGGTACGATATGTTCTTAACATTCAAAATAATGACCTCAAATAAACAAAAAAAAAGATATTTTTTTCTATAATAAATAAACCAAATTATTTTGTGGGCAATACAATATCTGTACCAAAATAAATTCAACTTTACTCGTTTTTATATTTGGAATTTCCCATTCAAGCTACTATATTTTCCATTCAAGCACCTCAATTCTACATTTCTGCATGCAACACACAACATAAATTCATCGTACCGTTGGAGTTGAAGAAGAAGAAAAGGCAGATGCAACAACCAAAAGATAAAGACGGCATCGTTTAATCAAATTCCACCACCGGATCAACGGTAGTTACGGTAGTTGGGGCTGTACATGCAGCTTTCTGCATATTTCACCAGATTTTCCGGCTGCGGCAGACGAGTAGCCAGGCCTATACCGAAAATAAAAGGACGAGAAGATAATATATTATGTTACTTTTTTAGATGCTTGCAACCGCTACTCACGGAGGCGTTCCGAGTAGCTCGGATTAGATGGTGTTTCAAAATCTAGGAACTTACCAAGTTCATAAGCTTTAGCTGCGACTCTGGCTGCAATCTGGGCTGAAATCTTTCTGATGTTGGTTAACGGTGGATATATGAGCCCTTTGTCTAAGTTCTCTACGCTAACCTCATCGGCTAATGCTTCCGCTGTTTCAAGAAAATACGAAGGTACGGATGTAGACGAGCAAATTAGGGTATGACTAAGCTATAACTTAATTTACTAGTAAAAGTCGAGAATGGAACACATCCTAGCTTCTATATCTATTCTTAGAGAACACGAGATCCATCGCTTATGGTGATGCTTAAATAGATAAAAGTAAAGAGAAACTATTCCACTACATACTTTGGTAGATTGAACAATTTTGAGCTTGTTTACTCATATGATCCTTCAAAAACTCGGGACCATAATTCACATGTATCATAAGTCTAATCTATCACCTAAAATAACATCTTTTCAATCAATACATGAAGCTCAATTTTCAATTTTCTCAATCTTTGATCATGTAGAGTACAAGTTAAGAATAGTACAGTGTTTAGGAACTTACAAGCTGCGAGAAGCATATCGTCGTGAACACGGATGGCACCGGAGATTATCAAACCGAGACCAAAGCCGGGGAATATGTATGCATTATTAGCCTGCATGAAGAAAATAAAGTTGAGAATCGTGTAGAATGTTTCACGAGTAAAACCTGATGGATGGGTATTTAGACTGAACCTGGCCAGATGCATAAAATTTGCCATTATATTCAACTGGGCTAAACGGGCTCCCACTAGCAAAGATGGCTCGGCCCTAGATGAGACAAGCGATGAGAAATGAGTAAAAAAGATCATTTGAGACAAAATAACTTATGCCAAAGACAAAAGGCACACTCATCATCACCTCACTCCATGTATAAGCTTCCTCAGCCGTACATTCAGACTGCGAGGTCGGGTTTGATAAAGCAAGGATGAGAGGTTTCTGAAAATCAGTTGAAAAGGCAATCTTGTAAGCAAATGCACACTATCTCTTAATGAAAAGTTGCAATGTATTTCAAATTGTGCTACCTCATTTAAGGCGGACATTGTCTCGATTACTTCTTTTGTGAAGGTTCTTCCTGCTCCTGACGATCCTATCAATATTGTAGGCTTGATAGCCTATCAACATGTGACAGACAAGATGATACAAATGCAGAGAAACGAAGGAGAGAGAGAGAGAGAGAGTTTGCACCTTCACAGCATCTAATAAAGTTGTGACTGGTTCGTGTTCATGTGCCCACGGCCTCTTAAAATGTTGAAGGGACTCAGCGCGAGATTTAACAATCAAACCCTGAGAAAGAATCATGGATTTTATGTTGCAGATAAAACCACAAAAGGAAGTGCCGTAAGAAATAAACCTTTGAGTCGACAAGGAAAATTTTCTTGCGAGTCTCTTCCACTGGGACATTTGTCTGCATACAAAAAGGGGATATATGTAAATTCCAGTAACTTATATTTGACCTTTGACTTCGATGAAGAAGATAAACGCACGCTAAATTATTATAAATTAACAAATTCTTTCCAATTAATACCTGTTTTGATATTTCAAGAGCTATGAGCTCTGCAATACCGGTTCCAGCCTGCAACGGTGAAAAATGCAGTTTACATTGTAGGAGTTTCAAATATTCTAAACAAATATTAATAATGTTAACAAACATGCTTGTAGTAAAATCAAATTGATAGTCATGGACTCATAGGAAACAATATCTTCTGACAGATAAAAAAAATCACACCTCTCCAGCGCCAAGGAATAAGAACCTTTGATCAGACAGGGTGCCCCCAACTAAATTTAATGCCGATATAAGCCCAGCAAGAACCACAGACGCTGTACCCTGATGCACAGAAAAAAATATATACGACAGCTAACAATGACTGGATACAAGAGAAGGCAAGTACAAGATCAAAAGTATTAAGTACATTCGCAAATGACAATCGCTGCATAGCTACCTGAATATCATCATTGAAAACGAGATGGGTAGTTCCGTACTTAGCAAGGAGATCAAAAGCATTGTGGTTCGCAAAATCTTCAAACTGCACATTCCTCAGTAGGAAAACGAACATAAGAATCAGAATTACATAACAAATTGGTTAGCACAGCTTTCACATATAAAAAGTCGAGCCAACCTGGATTAGAACTTTTTCTCCGTAATTCTGTTTCACTGCATTCATGAACTCTTCTAGAAGCTCAGCATACTCCTGAGCATGAAGATTAATAACATTAAGTTAGTGGAAAAGTTACGGCTGCGTTATGATTTATTTATTATGAGTACGCGGCAAGATAAGTATCAGACTGTTAACCTGTCCCGTTGCCCGCGTCCTTCTGAGTCCGATGTAGAATTCGTCATTTAACAACTGCTCGTTATTCGTTCCCACATCAATGGTTATGGGCAGGCACTGAAAGGAAACTTTTCATTAATCACAAGTTGCGTAAAGAAACTTTTAAGTCATTGCTGGAGACTAAATTATCAGTAGTTATTTCAAGCGTTGTATATATATATATATATAAGTATAGGGAGTAGATCAAATGAGAACTAGTCCTGGACCATTGATGTTTGTATAATCGACAGTCAATACATCAAAATAGTGATGCATTGGCTAATGGTAAGAAATGTATCATCACTTGATGCAAATATGCAATACAACAATACACGATGGATTGTAATTATGTGTAAAATGCATAACTTTCGGTTCCTATCTAATACTTGGTTCTTAGTTCTTACTAGATTCCACCCCTATTAAGTACTCCCTCTCTCCCATTATTTATGGTCAAAAAGTCAATAAAACACTCACAATTTTGGTCAAATGGAGTCATGGAAAATGAGACGGAGTGAGTATATATTTGTGTGTACACGTGTGTTGTGAAAAAGTAATGTTTTGGAGCAACTAGATACTTACAGCAGAAGGACGAATGCCACCAAGAGCTGAGTATAATGAAAGCTTCCCGACAGGTATTCCCATTCCCTGAAAAATTAAAATGTGTTACCATTTCAAAAAATAATCGATGTAAGAAGTATTTACAAAACAAGATAGATATAAAGGGCTGGGAACATACAGTCAAAATGAAGCTAGTCACTCACTATCATGGTGGAGTTTCGAATATGGAAAAAAATATATAATTACCTGGCAGCCAAGATCTCCAAGACCCAAAATCCGCTCACCGTCAGTCACCACAATAACTTGAATCTTCTTCTCAGGCCAATTTCTCAATACTTCAAGAATTCTTCCCCTGAAAAATGGATACCGATTATCAGCATAAAAGGTCATAACAGAACATCCCAGCAGCGACCTTGAATTACTCGAATGAAGCATACTTTTCTTTCAGACTGATGAAGAGGCCCTGGGGTTGCCTAAAAATACACCCGTATTTTTGGCATGCTTCCCCAACAGTCGGAGTGTAGACTACAGGAAGCAACTCCTCGACATTCTCGATCAGAAGCTTGTAAAAAAGTCTTTCGTTTCTCTCCTGAATTGCATGACAAAATTCAAACATGAGCACGCCAATGCACGGCAATATAAATGCCAGAGTGATTGTCTAGATGCATAAATAAAAGCAGCTCATATAATTTTAAAATCTATAAGTTAAGAATCACCATAGTTGTATTGAGATAATTATTTGATTACCTGAAGATCCATCATAGCCATGTACCTCTGTAGTGGTACTTGGTATTGGCGCATATTGGCCATCATTTTCTTAACCTACTCAAACGAAGTCAGCAAGAAAGCAATCAAATACTTATTTTATTTCAGGGATGACAATAATTAATGAGGGCATTTCTTAAAAAAATGAAAACGTAAGATGTTTATTATGATAACCTGGATCTCTTGGTTTACAACCACTGGCGGGAGAAGACCGCGTAAAAAGTGTGCATCCCTTTCTTTTATAGTAAAGGCGAGGCCTTTGTTGTAGTGCGGGTCGCGCAGCAATGGATATCCACTGTAAAGCGAATAAGGGAGGTTACAGGAAAAATACTACTAATACAGAAACTTACATTCTTCGGAAAAGAACTAAGGATTAGCCTATGAACATAAATGCCATCTCAAAAGACATTATGAATTCTCCTTTTTTATATACTTGGTTTTTCATAAGCTCGGAAATCGTGAACTTTTCAGTTCAGAACCCATGCACTCATCATCTTTCTATGCATATGGTTATGATACCAAGCACCTTTTCTTTTTCTACCTTTGATAACCAAACACTACTCTCATATTCAGCAAATAAATTAATTATTATCAATCATAGCATATTGCAACAAAGGGACTACGGCTGAGTTCAAGCTAGACAACAAAGAAGAGAATGATTTTATTATCCCATAATAGAAATATAATTTCTCGAGGCCCACTAGCAAGTAAACACAAGGCTCACTAACAAATTTTCTCAAAGGAGACTGGGAAGAGAACAGCACACACATTGGATATTTATTTAAGCGTAGAAAGTTGATTTATAAGAATCGATATAAAAAAAGTAGAAGAATTCATAGAGAAAAGGCTCTACAATCTACAGAGAAAATCGATATCATAAATTAGGAGAAGTTTTTCCCCAATAGATAGATTGATCACCTTGCAACAGTAACAGTCCAAGGGGTGATGTACTGATCCTCCGTGGCGGTATCCTCGCCGTATACGTCTTCCACGCCGCCGCCGACAGTGGATTTTGATTCATTCTCCATTACCTGCGACTGCGACTGCGATGATGATGCATTTTCTCTCATCTCCTTGAGAGTATTCTCCATCAAAACGCTGATGTTTCGGTCTGCAGGCATGCCATTCGAGCTCACTGAGGCCACCACCACACTTGGAGCTGATATCTTCCTGTGTGAAGATTGCGCCAAGCTCTTCGATACCCCAGAGAGAGAATTGTTCTGCAAAGAATCGAACCAGAATCAGACATCTCTTACAACAGATTCAAGAAACCCATAATTTCAAAATGGGATATTTTTCATTAAATTGGACTTAATTCCTTCTTTCGAAAATGGGAAATCCTAAAATCAGATTTTTTTTGAAATGGGCTAGGCTAGCTAATCAGTAATCCCCGGCAAGTTCTGACGAGAAAATCAGCATAAAGCTGAAAAACTTGAAACTTAAAACGATAAATAATTGATAACTGATTGAAGATTGATAAGAAAGAGAATAATTGATTACCAGAAAAGTGCTTCCATTTAAAGAAAACATGGTGGCGGAAGATTTAGGGGGAGTGTTGAGTGCGGAGCGTAGTGACTAGTGAGAGAAGGAGAAGAAGAAGGAGAAAGAGAGTGCAGTGAGTGAAGGTAGCTCCTCTCTATGCGATGGCCTCACCCTCACTCACGATCTCGTTCTCTATATTTCTCCTATCCTCTCTCTCACTCTCTCTGAGTGAACCTTATATAGTTATATATGAGGGAAGCACTAAGCAGCGCAAGATTTATGCCTCCATTTCTTTCTCCACTGTTTATTGTTTATAGTCATGGATTCAACCCCCATTTCCACTAAATTACTACTACTGTATTTGTTTAGTAAGATGTAATACTCCTACTAAACCCTATCTCATCAACAAATTTCTATAGAACGTTTGCCTTTTTCTTTATAAAATTTATATAGATCGAATTCGCATTTAAAGTATAGAGAAATTTGTCTATTTATATACTCTCACCTCCATCAAATATATACTGCCAAATTAAAATAATTTACATTTAAATATTTTCATTTATAGTTAGTAGATCAACCACACTTACGATATATAATTTAATTTAAAACACTCAACCATTTTCGTAGCAGTATTAAAGATATATAGTAATGTTCTCTCTTTAATTTCTTTCATCTCACGTATAAATAAATGGATAAAAAGAATGTAAAAATGAAGCATGTGATGTAGAATATATCCACAAATTAGGGCAGGAAAACATCGACCACAGAAATCGAAGATATAGCTAGCTTCGCAACTTACGTGGCATTAATTATTATCATGTTTTATAATGATAAATACTCATGTGTTAAGTGCAATAAATTAATTACACTTCCTATGCAAGGTGATATATATAAATTATATTATATTGTTCCATTTTTCTTAATTGTCTTGCTAAAAATTTACTACTACGTACTACTTTTGGACAAAAAGCGTGGCCGTATCAATTCTTTTTAAAATGCAATTTTTTACACTTTTCTGGAGATGTAATATGGGAGTCTCTAATTGTAATTCATGTAGCAATTTCCGGAAGCTGTCTTATTTTCTTTATATTGATGAATATCATATATAAATATATTTTGAAAAACATGAGATGAAGAGATAGAGATGCTGACGAGGTTGCGTTTCAGTATCATCGCCACATGAGTATGACCCATGCATCATCACATTACTGTAACGGCTACATCTTGGATTTTAGGAATTAATTATTAATAAGTCTAACTATGTAATAAGAAAAAATAATTAATTATGGGTTTTTTCGTGAGTGTGTTTTATGGTTTTTCTTGAAATATGCATCACATTTTGTCTTAATGAGTTGCTGTTTCATGTATTCCTCCAACACAGACACACTATACATATGGTACTGGATGGTACTAATTTCGACATGTGTAGTTTTTTTGTTTTCTTATACGTACTTTTATCTACCTATATATATATATATACCTCAGTTAAATCGAAGTGAGGTTGAATTTTTTTTGTCTTAGATTGTTTTGTCTTAACTAATTATATATATAATTTTCTTATTCGACATTACAAATCAAAATAAATTGTGTGTTGCAAAATAACATAAAATATTATTCATAACTTTAGAGCTTAAATATCATGTTGGATCTAAAGGGTTTGGCAATTCCTGACGGTTGTTGCTCGGACGGTTGAGATCTTGGCAAAATGATTTTAAAGTAGGAAATAGGAAATAATCTCAACCGTTTAAGTGGATGATCGGACGGTTGAGATCTTGGCCGAGTTTTTCATGCATTGTTATACTACAATGCACGCGCAATTTTTATTTTATAGTAATTAAGGGCAAATCAGTAATTTAATTGTTAAATGCATTGTTTTTAACTGGTAAATGCATTGTTTTTAACTGTAAAATGCATTGTGAAGATGTAATTGAGTTATGCATTGCAGTTAACTATTAAATGCATTGTATTTAACTATTAAATGCATTGTATTTTGAACGCGTATGAACGCGTATAGGGGATTTTTTACCAAAATATCCTTCGTGCATCGTTCAAAGCGATGGAATGCACCGCCTTTTTAAGTAGATCAGATCCGTCCGATCATCCAAATCAATGGTCCAGATCATTTCCTATTTCCTACTTTAATTTCTCTTTTTACCTGAATCACTCCCTATATATATATTAGTATATTTTTATTTTTTTACCACCCATAGCTTATGTTTTAAAAATTAAGTTTGAATTAGTCCGTTATTTTAAAATTCCTGACACTGCCTTTAAGCATATTGTATTTCTTCTGTCCTAATAAACATGACACAAAATTTTTGGGCACTGTTATTAATGAGAGTGTACAAAGTAGTGTAAAAGTGATAAAGGTATTAAGATCCACACATTTTTTAAGGGATAACTTTTACTATTTTAAGAATATGTTAAGTTTAATAGAACGTTCAAATAAGAGAATTATGTCAAACTTAATGGGAAAAATGAAGTATATGATTAATTTCACTCGTGCCAAAATTGTGACAGCAAAATTTAATCAAATTAATTATAAAGGGCGAGGACAGCATTTCACAGCACTAAATTAGCTCAACCTTCAGCCATACAATTTATATACATAACAATTTCTTTGGAGTTGTTACATCATTAAGTATAAGCATTGTAGCATCCATCACTTTTTAATTTTTTTTTGCTTGGCTAGGAATTTTATGGGGGAAAAAACCAGTATTAATTATTTTATTACATACGCAAAATATTCTTGCAAGAATATACCTGATTATAACTCCATTTTTGTCCTCAAATGTCTCTTTAAAAACATGTTTAACGGTATGAGTTGGTGTATAGGTAAAAGGTCCTTAACATCCAATATCAAAGATCACGTACGCGGTCATATAATTTTAAATTTAATGCAGTTACCAATTAAGAAAACACGTTTAACATAAGTTTATCTTAATGAATAGTTTATTCTGATGATATAAAAAATATTCTTAAATCCATTAATTATTTATTTAAATCCCTTCTCTAATAAACTATTGCCTTAAGGTTTTTAGTTTTCATTCTGTATATGAAACCTAAGCCCATTAATTCCACAGAATCTGAAAAATGCAGTTGAACCCACGAAGAAATTATCTAAGATGATTTTAGGTTGGTGGTTTATTTTGTTGTTAATTAATTAAGGAGTAGTTGAGATTAGGCCAACTTATTTTCGAAATTAAATATTGTAGATCGATGCCATCGAGTAGATTTGAATTGAAGTTGGGTATGAAGAATTAAATTCTATTGAATCAAATAATAGTATATTTTTGTTGTTATTTGTACCGATATGAATTTACTTATAACACCTTGTAACTCTATATCATCGTAGTACATATTCTACATGCCTATATTAAACAAGTGCAAAATAATCTCAAGTCTTAATACATAATTAAACCAAATATTCTGAAAGTGGTACATAAACTTCCAATTCAATCGATATCTTGTATCTAAACTGATCATAAGAACATGCAAGTATATCGTACATTCCTTACATACTATATTACTTTTATAAAATATATATTTTATAATTAATTAATTGTCAAATTGGTCCTTGTAAGCTCTGCTCATTTTTTTGTCATAAACAGCTTCAATTATATAATCGCTTAAATTAGGATTAAATTTAGTATTTATTTTCAAAATAAAAATGATTTTTAGTAGTGGCTAAGGATAATCCGAGTCAACTACATACATATAATTATGGCCACATGTTTCCTTTTAGTGCCATACACACGCCTCTTTATCTATTCACTTTGTAAGAATAGCATTTAATACTAGTAATAGTAACTTAAAAATAAAACAAAATACATTCCGACAAGTCTACTTTAAACAAAATGTTATGTATTTTAGTTAAGTATATTTTATAGAATATACATGGATTCTATGCCTGGGTATACACATTAAAGATAATATAGATGAATCTATGTATATACTATTTTAGGGGAAATACATTTTTGCTATCCCACTATTAGCCCTTTTATCCGTTTATCATGACTATTTTTTATTATAATTATTACTCCGTTAAAATTAGAATTCTACTGTCATATTTATGTGCAATACATGTGAATAGAGTCTAGTTGAAACATATCTTTATAAGATTGGCCTATAAGATGCCACGTCAGAGAGCAATAACATGACAAACCACGCTTTTGTATGATAAGTATGGAATGGAACTGATAGTAACACGCTTTCCTCTTTTTTACCACACGATCTATATCCATACTTTGACCCACCCGCACCCGGATTATTGCCCCAAACCCATCCTTACTTCTTTTGGGCCCAATATGAATGAGCATGCATTATATCAAGTTCTACAAACCAAAATACTACTAGTACAAGTTTTTAATGATCACAATTCACAAGATGAAAAAAGCCTACAATTCCAGACGAACTACAAATCTCACTAGCAATGAATTAATTAGTTAATTAACACATTTCAAGAATCTAAATATATATATATTTGAAACATATTCATAAAACTACAAATATATATATATATAGAGTAGGATCGGTGACAACCAAATCTTATTAGAAATTAAAACATATTATGATGTATTACACTAGAAGCTATTTTATGGAGTGGAGCTTTTCCCAATTTTCCCAATTCGGGAGTCATTTTTGAGACGGTAAGTCTTGCGCAATACCTTAAAAAGCTGATAGGAAATGCCAAGGACGAGCAACGAGTAAAGAGGTATGATGAAGGATAAGGCTAGCACTTTCCTCTCTCCAACGAAGATGAGAAGGAACGCCGACAAGAAAGCTGAGATGACGAACAAGACGGAGAGCAACAGAGCACACATGGACAGCCTCAAGTAATGCGGCAACACAAAGAACTGGTCTTCCTCGTAGTTGGATGAAATGATGGACCAAAACCCTATGATGCTCAACGTTGAACTAAACAAAGCCAACACTTGGAATATGATGAAGCTTGCAAACTCTTTCTTCTTCAAGAGAATGGGACCCCCTGCATCTTGAGTGTATCCTCCCGGGGGAGCAAAAGCAGCAGCAAACACTAATGTCAGAACAATTGTTGAGATCAACATGCAAGATTCTGCTGTTCTCTTCATATATTCTTCACTTGTGGCTAACAGCTTCGCATGCTCCTTCCAGAATAGTTCCGTAGGTGTGTACCCATCTCTGTTTCTCATTTCTAGATAAATCGGTGGTACAATTGCCTCCACTGCCTGCATGCATGCATGCATGCATTATATATATATGTACAGCTTAATACATGTACATGATTGATTATTGTTGAATGATCACCTTGAACCAGGCGAACGCTCTTTGCATCTGAACATCTTGTTCAGCAACACTCTCCAATCCCTTAGGACGTACTGATTTCCCAGCCGAATGCAGAAGGTTATTGCCTTTGTAGTTCTGTGAGACTCGATCGAAGTCCTTAACATTCCTTGCTTTCTTGACTAGTTCCAGGGTGTTCTCTTTTCGATGCATGACAACAATGTGAAATATAGAGTAGCCGTCGTGGTCGATGTGGGATAGAAGATCAGGGTAATCGTAAGTAATCATTTCTATAAGATCAAGGTTCCCTACTTTTGCTGCATCATGTAGAATTGGAGGGTTTTTCATCAGCTCCAACACTTTATTCCTCCCCAGATTTTGGATATTTCCCCACAGCTTCACAGCCAATGAGTGAAGAAGATAGGCTTGTCTCTTTTCATCATCTTTTGTTTTCCTCCCTAAGATAAAATCAACACTGATATCAAGTCATAAAAGAGCAGGAACACATTAATTAAGCATAGAAATCATGCAAAGATGCATGCCTGATGAGATATCCAGTTGAGCCAAGACATGCAAAGCTGTTCGTCCCCCTTCATCATTCATTTCTGCAAGATTTGCTTTCTTGTTTATTATTATGAGAGCCACATCTGCAGAATATCAGATATGAGAGTTGAAAATTGACAATAAGTGATCAAAAAGCAAAGGAAGAGAATACAGTTAATATGGTTATGGTACCAAACATTTTGCTGGCTATGGCGATCAAAAGAAGATCAAACCACTGTACTTCCTCCAAGCCTTCAATCTCAGTGGAACTATTCAAAATATAGGAAACAATTTCTTGATTTCCATAGGACACTGCGAGCGCGAAGGGTGTTGTCTTATACCAATTCTGTACGTTGATGAGAGATGGCTCGGCCGTCATCATTATAGCAACTAATTCGACTACACCGGACATTGCCGCATAGCAACATGCTGTGTAGCCATAACCATCGTAGAGATCCAGAAACTGTGGTTCCACCCATCCAAATCTCATTAGTTTGTGCACAAATTCTGTGTGTTTTCTTGAAACTGCTAGATGAAGAGCTCTATCTCCTTGTTCTGTTATCTCTTCCCAACCTAAACTTGGATTTCCCATCAAAAGAATTTCAGCTTCTTCCCAATCACCTTCGATTGCAGCTTTATACATTGATTCATGATTAAGACTCCCTGTTCAAATATATATTGCTTACCTTTTTAGTACAGTAATTACATCAACTAATGTAGTTGAAGATTATGATTTTAATTATTTAAATAGAGTACACACTTTTTGATTGATTCAACAAATTTATCCTTAATGAAAATGTACTAATTAATTACAAAAATGGAAATTAAAAGAGATTAAGGTTAAAACCCTAATCATAAATCCGCGGGTGTCAAACCTTAGTTCCAAATAACTTTATGCAACGAGTCCTTTCACACTAAGTTAGTAAGTTATCTGAAAAGTTGAAAGTTAGAGCGACTAATTTGCTAATTAAATATTTCTAATTATTCTTATTAAGTCCTATTAATTTAGACTGATTTACTCGATAGAGTAAATTCAGGGAAAAGTGAATGCGTTTAAATTAATACATATATAGTAACTGGAGGGAGTAGTTAGAAGGACGTCTCTAGCTAAGTAGTACATCTATACTCATATTAATTAATAAATTAATTAAAGTGCAGTGCTAATAAACAAAAATAATGACGATGCATGTTCAAGTCATTTACTATCTAACAACCCGATTAATAATAATGCACATTCGATTATGAAAGGTCAACTAACCTATAATTAAGTGTCAATATATAGTAGAAAAGGGACGTGAAGTGAGAGGTGAAAAAAATAAGATCGAAGAAGAAGATTGTGTTTTAAAGTTGTGTTTTCTCTTAGTAATAAATTAATTTATGAATGATTATAATTATTTTTAAATCCTTCGTTCTATTTAAATTATAATTTCATAATTGATTCCTCCAAATTTGAAAGAAATGAATGAGAATATAATTGTGAAATTATAATCCAGATAGAAAGAAATCAAGAATGGATAAAAAGAAAAAAAGAGATTGAAGTGTGATTATACTCTTAACCCTCATTTTGAAGAGATAAAGTTATAATCGAAAGTGAACGCAAACTAATTATAATTAATTAGAGTATATAAAAAGAAAAATGACCTTGTACAGTGGGATGATAGTCATGAAACTGCAGTGATTTTTCTTCAATCGTGGGTGATGCTGATGATGCTTCAGCATCTCCTTCTCCTCCTCCTCCTGCTATAGAAATTGCGATCTCTTCTCCATTTTCAGTATTCGACGATGTTATTCCATTAAATCCCTCTGAAAACAATTTATATTCTTAATTTTTGTTAGAAAATCACAAACTAATTCATACCGGAGAATGAAAATTCACAAAATTGGTTAGGATTTGCTGCTTGTATGGAAATAAAAAAGCAACGTACCTTCTTCTGCCTTGGGTTGATATTCAAATGATCCAGTTTTAGTATGGGGAGATAATGCTTTGGCGTCGCTCACAGTTTCACCATTTCTAACCACTCTACTCATCGTCCTCAACTTGAGAGGCTCAACTGTACTTCTTCACTCACTATATTACCAATAAAGAAAAAAAGAACGATTTTGATTTATAATGTAAGAATTGGCTCAACTTAATTGATGAAGGATCGGAAATCGACAAGGCGCTTTTAACTCTAGCGAGGACTTTTGGAAATAATATATACATTGACTGCAATAGGAGAGGAGGAGGCTCAAGTCAAATATGGAGATCTCCTACTTAACTACGCTTCCACATATATTTGAAAATAAAAAATCAATGTATGGTACTTTGCTTACGAGTAAATTATGTGTACTGATAGTAATTTTTGAATTATATATATAACAAGAGAAAATTATGTGTGAACTCGTGTATTTGTCGCAATTTTCAATGAAAAAAATAAGGGTAAATATGTCATTGCCCAGTAAATTTTTTATTAAAGTAGTTAGAATCACCTATTGTCAAATTGTCACTAAAAACAAGATAAAATATTGTTCGGAATTTACAAATGTTGATGTATGGTTCAGATTCATTTCTCGTAGATAACTAGTGTAGTTATTTAGTTTGTAGATTAAGCGGAGAAATACATTTTCTGTATGAAAAAATTGTTTTATAAATTATAAAAGTGAAAAGGTACATATATTAATCAATCATTCATGACCACATTTATATCCCAACTACTTACTTATTTTAAGGGTTAATTTGTTTAATTGGTATCCTATGCATATAACGTGATAAAATTAACTTATCAAACTAAATAATGTATTTTTTAGTAAATATTATAAGCATGTCATGATATAAAACAATGAATCTGTTCTAAAATTACAATTTCTCTTTTAATTTAATCTCATGAAATTGTTAAGACATGATGTACAAAATTTATCATATCATGTTATATCCTATCTTAACTATCAAACAAGCCCAAATGTTATGCACTCGACATTTTCATTACTGACTCAGTAGTTTGTGCGCACGTATTTTACACATGAATATTTTATTTATCAATAATTAATTAGGAACATGTATAGATATTTAAAATAATTAGAAATGTTGTAATTGAGAAATACATATCATGTAGTATTATATACTTCAGTTCCCTTTGGATCACCACGTGATCACAATATATCCAAACTTATAAAATTGAAAGAGTTTATTTATATATAGAAAACCCGAAAGATAGGTTGTTTATGAATTTTGGACTTGAAGGATGGTATATATACATATATATCTAATTTATAAGTTAAGAGTGTTATTTAGGAATTGATATATATTAATATTGAATTTGAAGAGGAATAAAAACCTATATATTATTATATTTATAAAAACCTATATATTATTAATAATACTATTACGATTCTAATCCTATATGGCACTCTCAAATCACTCCATTTATATTTATCTAAATTCTCATATTTTTGGAATTAGAAAATTATATTAATCATATATAAAATTATATATTCTTATTTCCACGTAGTATATGATATTTATGTTATATTTTTATTTCTATGTATATTATATATTTTATTATATACTACTCTATATTATTTTCGTAAATATAAAATATATATATATATATATATATATATAAAGTGATATATTAATTTGGTATGTATATTTTGATAACTAATTTAATAATAATTTATATAAATTATCTACAACCTTTTCAAATTTGATGAAAATTAATAAATTGTATGAAAATATCTAGATTTCACATTATTTGAACAAAAAATAATTATAATTTATAATTTATCACATATGACTATTATAACATATTTTTAATTATCTTATTATTCTAATGATCTATATAATTTTCAAGATAAACAATAAAAATTAAAAATTCATATTTTTTCACTAAAATAATAATATATAAATATAAAATAATATATAATATTCTTATTTATTTATATATTCTATATTAGATTATTTATTATTTTAAAAATAATGAAAATTTATTTTAATCGTATACCCTTATTAGATAATGAAACTGAGCTTCATTATTACCCAACATATTAAGTTATTAATTAGTGGGTATATATTTTAAATGTATTTATTATTACGCTTTACATGTATTTTATTTAATCTTTAATAAAAAATTAACATTCCTAATTATATATCATAATAATTAAAGATATATAACTTATGTATTTTTTGTTCGGAAAAGTGTTGAATTCAATTTATGTCATTTTATTCTCAATTTCACAATTAGACCATGAATTTAGACACCTAAACATACACATTTTTTTAATTATCTTCACCTTTACAATATATCAAATTAATACATCACTTCAATTTTTCTCATTTTTTATATATAATGTTTGAATAAAAAACGAGTATATATATTTAATTTGTAATCGGATTATGAATATATATATATGCATATAAATAAATAAGTTCATATAATTTGAGTTTATTTTCATTATTATTAAAAATATAAATAATTTTTTCACACTCAATAAAAATTATATATATTTAGTTTTTGTAGTAAACACGAGTATATATATTTAATTTTTAATCAGATTGTGAATGTATATATACATATAAATAAATGAATTCATATAATCTGAATTTATTTTCATACGAGCTTGAATATGTATGAGTAATTAATAGATAAAGATGTGTAACAAGACATTTATCGATTTTGAGATGAACACGCATACATAAAATTTAAATAAATTGGCTAGATTTTATGAATATTCAAATATAGTTTATTTTCATCAGTAATATTTATTTATATGTATTTTATATATTCGAATTTATAACACATATTATTATATGAGAGTAAGACGAAATCAATTGGTTCACGATTAAGAACATTTGAATCCGAAACTGAAACCAAATTGCTTCCTATATATATAGTTGCAATTCAAGATTTAAATAATTTTTGACAATTCAGTTCCTAGAACTGCCGATTACGATTCTTTTGAACACCTCTAATAATAATGAATATTAAAATCATTTTTACTTTACTTTAGAACGAATATCAGAATATAAATTAAATTCAAATATATTCAAAAAAAAATATTAAGTTGTTAGTACAAGTTTACGAGAATTTAATTTATGATATATATATATATATCAAGTTGAAAATTTATTTTTTCATTAATTTTAGAATGATTGCAAATTTTATCATTAGCAAATCAACATAATTAAGAGTTTTTACTATATATATTTAGTATATGAATAAGTAGTATCTATGATAACAAATAATAAAAAAAAAATGATGTCAAAAACTTTTATAAAATATTAATCCCGTCGAATTTCGACAGGCAACAATCTAGTATATTAATATTGAATTTGAAGAGGAATAAATAGTAGAAGAAATAGTTTTTGGCATGGTTGTATGTAGGTAGAGTAGGAGATGATAATAGAGAGGAATTTGACTTGCAATGAAACATATTGGAGCACCATTTTGTAAAATGGTAAAAAAATTAACCGAGAAAGCTTTGTAAATAAATTTGTAGTTTTTCCGTTTTCTGATATATATATGCTCGAATTAGAAATGGTTTTAAAATTTAGAAAACTTGGACTTTTCTGAAGTCACGTGTTATTACTTTTATTTGATGTATAAATATAATTGAGTTAACTGATTATCGGATAAAGCACACACACCTACATGCAAATGCAAGGGAGGAAAAACACGATGTGAAATATACTGATACATGTGACAACAGTAAAATATAGTACTAACCGTTAATTAATTAATAACTATTCTTCCTAACAACATATGTCGTTGTAGTATAGTGGTAAGTATTCCCGCCTGTCACGCGGGTGACCCGGGTTCGATCCCCGGCAACGGCGTTTAACTTTTTTTACTATCCGTTGTTTCATGAAATGATATTAATAATATTAATAATATTATGCATATAATAACACAAAGCCCGTCTAGCTCAGTTGGTAGAGCGCAAGGCTCTTAACCTTGTGGTCGTGGGTTCGAGCCCCACGGTGGGCGTATTTTCGTGTTTTTATTTTTTATTTTTTTTGTATTGTGAGATTGAAAAATCTATTTAAAACGTCAATTGCTCGTTGGAATTTAAAACCTCTTGATGATGGATATATGATAATTGTGATTATCATTTTTCAAACGTTGTATTTGTTGGTAATTGGATAACCATTAATATCGGTTTTGCATAAAGCTTTTCAAGATGATAAGGAGACTATTTAAATTGTGAGCATATAGGATCAAAAGAGTTGGGATGTGAGTTGATAAATTTTATGTATATACATTAGTTTGAATGATAAGGGAACATGTCAAGCTAAATGATACATTGGTAGGATTATTTGTAACTAACCAAATATAAAGTTCATAACCTTAATAACACTTCCCTCATTTTATCCTGCAATGCTTCTCTTCATTGTCACTTTACATTTCTATAATCAATGATGGATATATCAACAGATACATTTCAACATTCTCATTTCCAACCAGCCAGCCACATATCAAATCTTGGGTTTAAAATTTTATATTTGGGTAATTTTAAAGTGATAATGGGTAAAAATACTCAATTTTTAAATGATTCATGTAGAAAGTAATCTAAACCTAAACTTACATGCACAAAATACCCATTTTTTATAAAAACAAGAAAAGTATCTCTCACAATGTCTTGATTTCTACAAAAGTAAGTTAGTTAAATTTTGAATGATAACATCATAATTGTAATTTGACCAACAATTCTCCCAACTCCCAATTAAATATTCTCTCAAGCATATCAATTCATCATTCGGTTTCAAGCTCGAGCTCTTCCATCTGAAGATATTTTTGCCAAAAAATCAGGTATTCACTCATTAATATTAGTTGATTAATTAGAAAACATACATTTATAATAATAATTGGAACCATTGATCAACATATAAAAAAAATTAAAACTGCATTAACCAAAAAATTATACGTTTGAAATGTCACAAAGACTAAAAATATGTGAAGCTAAAATTTTACGATACAATTTAACATGTTTATTGCCCCACGTGATCGTTGGGAATCCACTGATCTGTCGCTCGACGGTCATGCAAGCCATTGGACCGCAACTGTGGCTATCTGTCTGATGGAATTGTCGGACATCTTCAACAAGTTTCCATGTGAACGATTCATCAGTACAGGCGACGTTCTGTCTGTTCTTCATATAATATCCAGAACACTTCATCATTATTGGAAGACCATAATACAGTGGCCTCAACGCTCTGAACCGAGAATTTTGAACTTCTTCAGTAATATTACGAATATTAGAATCGTACAACGTCAATGTACGACTCGCCAAATTAGCAACCACAACAACAAAGTGATGTTGAACACATATAGGAAAAATCACCTGAAATAAACATGCATATTAAATTTATATTAAACATGCATATACTACATATTATAATTAATATAAACATGCATATTATAATTAATAAACATGCATATTATAATTAATATAAACATGCATATCATAATTAATATAAACATGCATATCATAATTAAATAAATTAAAAATGAGAAAACATACTTCTGTCGCGTTCCACCACTCTATACACGTAGATCCCGATCTTTTCCCATGAATGACCTCCAACAACCCAATGGTTGGCACCCAGTTGAGGGATATGTAACTCTCGACCAAAAACTATCGCTCGAATTGGATCCCATTTTTCGTCATATCAGCGAGGAAATCGTCTTACTCACGCTCCATTTTCGTCTACAAAATCAATGTTATTTAGTTAATAACTTACAAATAATAAAATTAGTAACATTCAAATATTATCAAGTTAATAACTTACAAAATAATCGGTGTTGCAAATGATGGTTCTCCCCTTCATTTGATCAGGATAAACGTGGTCTCCACGTATCAATCACTACAAAAAAATTGAGTATATGTAACAAAATTTATGTAAGGAAAATAAATTTTGTTACATTTGCATATCATATGTGAGGAAATTATATCACTACAAAAAAATTGATTATTTGCCACAAATTTTTTCGTCATAAAAAACTATTATTTTGTTACAGACTCGTCATATTAGGGTCCTCACATATAGTATAATGTAAGGAAAATATGATTTCCTCACATTAGATATGAATCTTTGAGGATTAATGTGAAAATATATACTCACATATGATATGCAAATGTAACAAAACAAAAATTTCCTCACACAATTTATTACATATACTCAACATTTTTGTAGTGAATCTCGACTGAAGCGCCATCATAAACAGGTCGACCGTCTGTAAAAAATAAATTATAGAAAATTAAGCCAAAAGTAGTAATGTCCAATAAAACTCGACTTTATAGGTTATTTACCTCTGTATAGTAGTCTTCCTTGGAGTCCATAATCTCTTTGAACCATCCAACAGTCAAAGGATACCCAGTCTCGATGGTATTCACTGAATTATTCCGAGACATCTTTATAAAGCGTTTGAATTTTTCAACTGTCTTGTCGTCTGGATAAACAGGTTCATGTGGAGGCTCGTATTGAAGTTCTCCTACGAAGAACTCCTCCAAGTGCACAAAATCACTATCAATGTGTCCCATCGCGGGTAACTTTAAATTAATAACGTAAAATTAGATATCTAAAATTGAACATGATAAAATAATAATAAACTAAAGTGAAAACACAATAAAGTTACCTGTTCGGGTTGAAAAGAAGATGTGGAACCCCGCATCGTCACATATGGAGCATCGATCGTCTCGCTAGGCATCGACGAGCTAGCATACGGCATCGACGAGCTAGCATACGGCATCGACGGCGCACATGATACTCCGGACTGGGGAATATCTAATCCGAATGCTCGAGCCAAGTCCTCGGCAGCTGAAGTGTAGACCGAACCCGAGCTAGGGGGTATGACAGCATCTGTGTATATCGGCTCGGGCATCTGTCCGGAGAAGCCACCGCTGCAGTATGGAAACTGCTCCGGGTACGACCTTGTTGCCTCGGCTATCGTGGTAAGCTGCTCGGGGAACGTGGAAGATGGTCGAGTCGAGTCGTCAGCAGCTGCAGCATAGGATGGACGACCCAAGTCATCAGCAGCTGTGGCATAGAATGGACGCGCCGAGTCAGTAATCGGCGGGCTACATCTCCGAGTATCTACGACCGATGAACTCCATCGTGACGTGCCACACATCATCTTCTCGACCAGACCCGTCATCCACTTCTTCATCTGGTCGAATCGAGAATCGATACTCCTCTCGATCTGGTCGAATTGGGAATCAATGTGCGTGTGCAACCGCCTCTCTAATGCGGTGAGATCGGACCGTCTAATGCGTCCCACATCATCGGTGGAACGTCTCGGTGCACGAGGACCTCCACTGCTGCTGGAAGATGAATCAGTAGGAGGCAGTCAGGCACGTTTCCCCCTATCCAGACGACGTCGGGGTGGTCTCTCTGCCGTCTCGCTCGGCTGGGGCATCTCCTCAGCCACTGAAGGTCCCGATCTCCCTGTAGATCGAGTGCCGTGAACCTCCTCGACCACAACAGGTCGTGTCGTCTGTCTAGCACGACGCACCTCGACCGAATTCCTCGCAGTAAGACTTGTCAGTGGAGCATACTGCACCGAGATTGGATTCGGGCACAGGACAGATAGTACCCACGGTAGAGCTCTCTTGTCCTCCTCAAGATCTAGATTGGTCATATCATATACCTGCATCAAACACGAGCATTGTAAGAACATTAATTAACAAATAACAATATCAAATATAAATTAATAAGCATCTAATTATTTAATTACCTCCAAACCCTCGTAGAACTCGTGCAACTCATGCATATCCGGGCTCTTCTGGAAATTCCATCGCAGGCATCTCGGATACAACCCGTCGCCTCCATGGGGCCTACCGGCGACCTCTCCCAACCCGAGAATCACCTCGAACCCTCATATCATCAATGCCCATGCCAGGCCGTAAAAGTGGTACTTCTTGTTGTCCGGCATCTTCCTCACATAGTTTCGGAGGATCTTGTACGAGTACGCACTCCAAAGATACCGGTAGAATCTCTCCATGTCATCGGCTAGTGCCTAAAGCCACGGGAACGCTATCCTTTGGTCGTCATGTCCGAAGATGAATATATAGGCCACGAGGACGTGGGCGACGCCGAGGTAGATATCATCATCGGCTTCGGGGATGCATCTTCTGCTCTTGAAGCGATTGACCAAGTCCGCAGCGGTCATACGAAGATCGCCGCCACACGCGATCCGAAACAGTCGTACGCGGCTCGGGTCACAAGTGGCGGTACTATCAAAATTCGACGCCCCGAATCTCAAACCCGTGATCAAGGCGAAGTCCCGCGCCGTGTACTGCACATCAGATCCGTTGATGTGGAACCAAATACCCCGCACCGACCAGATAGCGCGGCAAGCGAGACTGTGTATCGCCTCGGAAGACAGCGTGCCCGGTGTCCAGTCGATAAAATGGCCAAACGGCTCGTTCTGAAACCTCTCGAGCAACTCATGGCCCCCGACCTCGATAAGTGTGTCCCTGACAATCTCTAACAGACCAACCCTGTAGTATGTGCTCACCTGCGATACCAGATTCACTGATTCGGGCCGACGGTACCACGGACGCTTCGATTCCTACAGAATTTTAACATTTAATTAGACACGAGACACATTATTGAACTTTAAAAATATTAATAAACAGAATTATCTAACAACTGGTGGCTACATATGAAGGGAGAGCATCCACCGGCGGTTCATATGTAGCCACCGGTTGTAACACTCAGAATGTATTCTCCTATCTAAAAGTGCTACAACCGGCGGTGATAGCACGCCACCGGTGGATGGTGTTTTGCCACCGGTTGTGGCATAAACGTGACCTCCACATGATTTCAAACTATATTATGTAAACAACGGATCAAAATATTCAACTTAGAACATACTTACGTTAAAACCATCGTATATTTTGGCAAAAAAAATGAGATTTTCAAACGGTTGTAGCATTGTGTTTCAACCGTATGAATTGTGGTGAGTATTACCTGAATATGTTGGGGAATTTCCTCATCGGAGTTAGCCATTGCAGCTTCGGAATAGGGTTGAGCAACGGTGGTGGAGATGGCGGTGGAAGGAGGAGCAACAGGTTATGGAAGAAAGAAGAAGATGAAGAAGAGAGGAGAGAGAAATTGATGGGTGTAGAGTTAAAGAGTAATAATTAGCCAATTATTCTCCAACAACCAACCGTTAGTTATTTTGAATTTTAGGAAAAAGTAAGATAAATTTTGACCACTTTTGATAAAGTGGGTATTTTTTACATGGTACTTTAAATTTTGGTTATATTTAACATACAAGTTGTTGGTCCCGAAACGAGTTTAACTGAGTGTATGGGGGGGGGGGATACACCAGTCAGTTTTTATCAAATTAAAACTTTTCTGTGTCTCTTGAACTGAAGGGAGGGTTTCAGTTAGAGTGATGAACTTTCAGTTAGGAATCCTTCAGTCTACACTTAGTGTTTGACTGATGGACTAATAACTTAAGTGTGCGGAATGTGGTGGCTTTAAATCTTACTCGTTTGCTTCAGAAAAATTAATGCAATAGTTTCTCTTTTCACTTAATCAATATTCAGTTTGATGATAGATAATGAATATGGAATACTGAAATTAAATGAGACAGAGAGACAGTATTTGGTTTGCGTGGTTCGGAGATAAAAACTCCTACGTCCACGAGTACTCGATGTTAGTCGAGGGTTTCCAACTTAATGGAGAGATAACAATCTTACAGTGATCAACCTTGAAGGTTGGATTTACAGTTGTACTGATCACTACTAGCTTAGAGCTAAATCTAAAGCTAAGATTGTTCTTCGGTTACAAATGATTGCTAACACTAAGAGATGAGAACTGAAAGCTTGGAGTGTTCTGGACTGAGAGCTTGAAAGCTTGAGAGCGATGATAGCAATAGAGAGTTGATAGCAGGGGTAACCGGTAATTGAAGCGTTCAAAGAAGCGGGATATATATAGTGCTCTCTCAAAGATGTAACCGTTGTGAGACAGAGCTTGAATTTGAATTCTTCCCGTTGGAGTCTTCGTCCTTTTTGCCATTTTAGGTGTCTGCAGAAAGATCTTGTTCACCTAACCAAGATTTTTGCCATAAAAGGAAATGCCTACTGACTTAGGCTATCACTCAGTGGAGAACTTCAGTATGTAGCTTCAGTGCAGACTTTAGTGTGGGACATCAGTACTGATCTTCAGTATAGTACTTCAGAAAGAGTCTTCAGTATAGACTTCAGGAAAGATCTTTAGTATGGACTTCAGTACTGATCTTCAGTTTGGCAAAGACTTAGCTTCTAGCTTCAACTTCAAAACTTCAGGTTGACCTTCAGTGGGGAAGGTCCTTCAGTTTTGGGATCCTTGAATCTTCAGTGGTAAGGTTCTTCAGTGTACCTGAAAAATCAGAACTCCCTAACAAGTGAGTTCTTAAAAACACTAAGA
>JAPKLX010000011.1:1348913-1387219 GCA_026898415.1 Leonotis leonurus
CCAAAATGGAAAAGTGGGAAGATCTTTGGGGGACGGAGGGAGTAATATATATCATGACAGTATGGGGTATGTGTATATTTGTCATACTTATAGATTAAGAAGGGAAATCGTGACTTGAAATAGGGGGAGGATCCTTTGGTATGGCTAATAAGAATGCGTCAAAACGCATTCTTTTGTGCATGAAACGCCAATTAGGTGTAATTTATTCTTTTTTATTTATATTTATATCAAATAATTTATAATATAATTATTTCTAGATCCATGATTAGCCAAACATAAATGTCATTTTTAGTTGAAAAACATAAGATATTACATAATAGTAGAGCTGTCAAATTTTATGGGCCAACAAAATCTTAGCTTAGCCCAGCTCTTTACGGGCCACCGGGCCAAAAAGGCCCATATAAATATTTTATTTTTAAATTAATAATTTTGGTGTCCAAATAAATTCATTAGAGTAATGAAACGACATCTATAAGGCCACAATATTAGTAATATTTGATTTATTAATAGTTATAAAATTAAATATTATGTAAAAATTATTATTATCAAAATAAAATAAAGATGGAGAGTAGTAAAAAAAACACATGCTATTATTTTCCTAAAACAAAAGTTACAAAACAAATAGCATAAAATTTAATCACCCCTAAAATTAACTTTCTAAATAAATAAAATATATATACTTAATTACCGGGCCTAATTGGCCCATAACTTATAGGATTTTTTTGGCCCATGGCCGGGTAATTTAGGCTCGGGATTTTTTGGGCCATCAAATTTTGAACACAACCTAGCCCTAAATGCGGGTAGTCCGGGCCATTTCGGACCGGTTTTGATAGCTCTATATAATATTAAACGATTTAACAAAAAATTATGAGCATTAAATACTGGTGTAAGTTGAAAAACATAAGATATTACATAATAGCCAAACACGTTATATTGCAAGTACTGGTGTATTATTTGCCACATTAGATGATTGAAATATCACTCAATTTATATAGAAGAATAATATTGGAACTACATTGAGTCCACTAGCTATTTTTATGAGCATCAAATTATGGCTATATTTTTTTTATTCCTTTTATCTTTTACCTCAAATAAATCTTATCTACTATTCTCTTGGCTCCTCTTTAATTAATACTTTTACATTCAACTTAATCTATTATAATAGTAAAACGTGTCAACTATAACGTGTAACGGAGAGAGAGAAAATATAATCTTGATTTTCAAGATCTTCATAGATTAGAAACCGAAATAATCCAAATGTTTAAAAGACAGCTAGCAATATATACAAAGTCCCTGTACTATATTATTTAAAAAAATCTATTCATATACAATATACATAAGTCCTGTGGACGAACTATACATAAATTGTGGTATTGCATACAAATTAAACAAAACATATCTTACAATACACAAACCATCTATTTTTTAAAAAAATTACACATAAAAATCAAAATATATATCGAGGATTAATTGACATATTGGAGATGGTGAGTGTGCTACTCAAACAAGTCTTCTCATTTAAAATAATATGGTATCAAAAAAATTATAACTTCGAAACTCATAATTTCAATGCCGACTAAAACGTCGTTAATTCATATGAAATAAGACCACATCAGTTTTGATTTTTATATGTAATTTCAAAACATTTGGTATTTCTTGTAATTAATATATTCGATCTTTATGTGCTAATTCAGAAAATTTTGTAGTTTGTGTTCAATTTCAAAATTTGTAAATAGTTTGTGAATATATAACGATAATTAATCCTAAATTAAATTATCATCAATTATGTAATTTAGAAGGTATAATATTCGATGGGAGTGTTAACCAAACAAATTAAGCTGCCGCGCTAATATTATTCATAAATCATAATTAAGCTACCTCTAAAGAAACATAATTAATTTACATCCATCCCAAATATTGAACGCTTCTACCTAATTTCACTCTTTGCTAATTTTGTAGCAGTACAAAAAGATGCATGAGGATATATATATATATATATATAACTCTTATTACATAAAAATATATATATATCAATATATTGAATAACACATAAATCATTCTCAATAATATTCCAAGAAAGCCATAGAATTCTGGCGCTTCAAATCCTCGTAAAATTTGCAAATGAATTCCTCAGCGGCTTCATCAACCTTATTATCTTCAGCTGTCTCAACATCTCTCAACAGAAACGGAGAGTCAGTGATCCTCAGCTGTCTCACCATCGGGCTCCCCCCGAACCCGGGCAGCGCCGGCGACGCCGCCGCGCTGCTGAACAACTCGAGAGCCGCCGCCATGGCGTCTCTGTCGAAGGGCGGCGCGTGGGAGTTCTTGCGCTTGCTGAGGTGGAATGGGAGGCGGAAGTTGTGAGGGGTGTTGCTGCAGCTGAATTCGTACTCGTGTAGGGAGCTCGGGAACGAGGCGGCGCCGCCGTGGTGGTGGTGGAACATGATGTTGTGTAAGGCGGCTTTTCCGGCGATCTTGCCGCGCTTCATCATGACGTTGAGGTCGGCTAGTAATTTGCCCTTTGAAATGCCTTTTCTCACCATGAAATATATTACTCTTATTATTTTCCATATTTTTTTGGCTACGACTGTTGTATTTTGGTCCATTTTTCTTTATTTGAATTTTTTGCACTCTTGTTTTAGATGGTTTGGGATGTTACAAAGTTTAGAGAAAGAAAGAGAAGAGTTGGAATATGAATTTGGGTGTGATGAAGACGAAGATGAAGTTGAGGAAATTGGTATTTAAAGAACAATTCAAAGAGGGAAGATTACACACGAAATTAATTTTACTAGTATTGCTCCATATCTTTAATATTTTTATGTCCTTTTCTTTCTTTCTTTTTTCTTTTCTTTTCATTGATTTTCTATTTTATTTTATAATTGGGTAGTGAACGGCCACCCAATATAAATGTGGTGTGTAAATTACGAAAAAACAAACACATACATATATCTAAGGTGAAATGTAATTATTTCTTTTTTACAAACAATTGTTTTTTCGTTTTATAGCACGAAACCGATATAGATATCATAGAAATTAAATGGACTATTAAATGAGGATTGATTTAACTGGCCTCCCGTTACAGTTTCATGGAGTACATATTTATATATATGGGATAATTATATGTAACTACATAAATTATCCATAATTTATGTTATATGAACTTTAAAATCCGTCTCACAATACAAAACTATAATTTCTTAGCTGATTTATACATGGGGCTTGTTTTGGTCAAATTAATGCTAACGTGGACCCGATTCATACACGTGGGCGTACACATCAGCCTAAACGACGTCATTTTGACTTAACCTAAACAACGTCCCACCCTAAATATCTACTGATTGCTCCAACCCTAATCGCTCGATTCTCCAACCAAAACGACTAACACTCATAAATGGAACAAAATGACGTTGTTTTTTTTAAAGAAGAAACAACGTCGTTTAGATTAAGTCAGAACGACATCATTTAGGCTGTTGAGTACAACCACGTGAATTAAGTGGGTCCACGTCAACATTAGTTTGATCAAAACAAGTTCGATGTATAAATTAACTAAAAAATGGTAGTTTGTGTATCGTGTGACAGATTTTAAAGTTCATGTGTGTTAAAGTTAATGTATAATATCGTGGATAGTTTATATATTTACATACAATTATCCTTATATATATAACTGCAGTGATCACAAGTAGTATATTATTTATAGAATATCTATCAATAATACTTCCTTCGTTCCAATAATGTAGTTCATCTTTCCCGATTGGAACATCCTACAAAAGTAGTCTCGTTTCCCTTTTTATCAAATTTTAAAAGTAAAAAAGTAAATAGTATTAAAGTAAATTTAATAAGTAAAAAAATAAAATAATATATTTATTTGCGTGTAAAAATGAAGATGACTATTTTCGTGGAACCGAGGGAATATTAATTATTGTATATTTTTATATACCCTAGCTAGCTAGCTTGTTCCTATTGACTAGCAGAATCAAAACTAAGTTTGATCGGATAATTATCCATTGAGTAATAAGGCTCCATTTGGTAGCCTAGTTGAAGCAGGTTTGAAGCAGGTTGGGCAGAAATAAACCAACATAAACCATCATTTGGTAGTATTTGTGGAAAAGTGAAGGTCCGGCGCTATTAACACGGCCCGATGAAAACCTCCAGTTATGGAGGGTTTATAAACTCACCAAATAGGTGATATTATTTTAAACCATCTGAAACAGTGTCATTGTCAGCGATCTCTGAGAGTGGATTATTTTGTTTGTAAAATAAACAATTATATGTTGAAACACATTGTCAGCGATCTCTGAGTGTCAGAGACCGCTGACACTCAGTGGCATTTCGGTAATTTTTAATTAGTTCTTTTCTTGTCTACCAAATGAACCAACATATTATAATTAACCTCTCATATCCTAACTCACCACATTATTTTAAATCTATCCATCCATATCCTAACTTGGGTACCAAATGGACCCTAACAGTACAACTACTTTTTTCGCTTTTCGATATATTGTGTAAAGAAATAAAGTAATGATTAATTCCAAACCACCAACTTCTTGTACGATTACCGCGTTCGAAAATCGTACTTATTAGCAAATAAATTTTATTAATTATAATATCTTATTCTTAAAATATGATATTTGTTCTTTTGAAGTTTCTTCGCACACATTCTTCAATATTTTTGCTATAAAAATTATCCTATATATTAAAATTTATCAATTATAGTGTAGTTTAATATTTATTAAACACAAAATAATAAAAACAATTAATAATAAGTAATGTAATATAAAATTAAAAATAGATTATAAATATTAAAATTTATTTAGTAAAAGTAATGGAGTTATCATGTAACTTATGAGTTTGGTAGTTACAAATTATAAATCTAGAAAAAGTAAATTTATTCTATTCATTGATAAAAAAATATATATAATAATTTAAATTTATTTTTAATTAATATAAGAAAATAAATATATATATATAACAATGAGATCACTTTTAGATAGCTTTTAGAAAGATCGTAATCGTGGATTTGCTATATAGTATACAAATACAATTAGCAATGTATCAAATTTATGAATAAAATTGATTAGAATCAAGATATATTAATTAATATTTAGAAATGTATTAGTTTGTGTACTCGTACAATGCACGAAAAAAGTTAAAAGTAATATAAATAATTTTGATTATAATTATTTAAGACACACAATTATATATTTCTTTTGTAACGGTCCATACAAATTCAAGTTAAAAAAAGAGTAATATTGTTTCATATTTTTAGTGAAGCACGATGATTACAACTAAATATAAATAATTTATTATGCACCAAATATAAACATGCAAGAAAAAAAATATAATTGATTTATTAGGTTTCATGCTAATTAATTTATCATATTTAATCTAACATCAAGTTAATAGATTAATCCAAATATATGGTTAATGTATTTTCTCATTTTAATTTCATATAAGAATCTTTTTTATATAGTAATAACATATGTGGTACATTACGATGTCTGTTTGATTTGTAAAATATATATAATAGATAAAATTGATAACATATTTTATTTATAATTTCCTTATTTTCGATTAACAATTCATCATTTTTTAAATCATTTTTAATAATTTCGCCATTTTTTCCAGTATTCCAATGAGTGATAAATTTAAATGTATTTACATACAAAAAAGAGTGAGATGACATATAAACTATTTTACAGTTAAAACGGACAATTCAAATTTATGGAATTAAAATATCAAGATTAACGACGATTTTACAATCCGTCGATGAACATATTTTTTCTTAAAGCAATTCATATATATTTGGTCTCGACAAAAACAAATAAAGAATAAAATTAGAAAAAAACAATCATTTATACAAAATTGAAGACTTAATATTTAGTGAAAACATGTAACCTATAATTTGGGTAATAAAAATATTACTCTACATGTCCCGTTAAAAGTGTGTCATGTTTTCTTATTGGACCGTCAATTACATTCTCAAATAGAAAAAAATTATTTTTAAAAATTAAGTTTGAGGTTTTTATAGTCTTAGGGGTGTTTGGTTTGCTTGATTAGCCTTGATTAAGTGTGATTGATAAAATAATTAATCAAGCCTCACAAATTTACAAAATTATTCTCATCTATTTTGTTATTTACAAAAATACAAGTAAACACACACCCAACAGATCTCGATAAAGGGCAATTTAGGTATTTTTCTATATTTTAATTATAATCACATAATTTATCAAACATTATAATCAATCAAACAAAACACATGATTATATAATCCAAATAATCTCATCATTCATTATCCTATCAATCTAATCTATCTCATCCACCAAACCAAACACCTTAGTTGATAAAGAGAATATATATATTATTTTAAAAACTATTGTGCTACTAATGAGAAAATTAAACTATATTATATTTGTTGTATAATTCTCATACAAGATTATTTTTAAACTATTTAAAAAATGATATTAGTTTAATTTACTTCATAAAATTTTCAAATAATTATAATAAAATAATCACTAATGATATAAGAACAAATGTAATAATCACATATACATTGTATAAATCTTGTATATGTACAAATATATTAATTGTATGTATATATATATATATTATGGTGGGAGAAATGATTATAATCGACTATTACAATTATGGTTTTAGTGTTGGTCCCGAAACGAGTGAATTGAGTGTATTGGGGGGGGGGGGGGGAAAACACCAGTCAGATTTTTATAAGTTAAAAACTTTTGTGCTCCTGAACTGAAGGGAGGTACTTCAGTGAGAGAGATGACTTTATAGATAGGAATCCTTCAGTCTACACTGAGTGTTTGACTGATGGACTAATATCTTAAGTGCGCGGAATGTGGTGGCTTTAAATCTTACTCGTTTGCTTCAGAAAACTTAATGCAGTATTTCTCTTTTCTCTTAGTCAGTATTCAATTGATGTTATAATGAATAAGCAATACTGAAATTAAATGAGACAGAGAGACGGGATTTGGTTTGCGTGGTTCGGAGATAAAAACTCCTACGTCCACGAGATCTCGATGTTAGTCGAGGGTTTCCAACTTAATGGAGAGATAACAATCTTACAGTGATCAACCGTGAAGGTTAGATGTACAGTTAAACTGATCACTACTAGCTTAGAACTAATTCTAAAACTAAGATTGTTCTTCGGTTACAAATGATTGCTAAGAACACTAAGAAGTAAGAACTGAAAGCTTGGTGTGTTCTGGACTGAAAGCTTGAAAGCTTGAGATTGATGATAGCAATAGCAAATTGATAGCAGGGGTAACCGGTGTCTTGAAGTGTTGAAGCAGCGGGGTATTTATAGTGCTCTCTCAAAGATATAGCCGTTGTGAGATAGAGCTTTAATTTGAATTCTTCCCGTTGGAGTCTTCGTCCTTTTTGCCATTTTTGGTGTCTGCAGAAAGATCTTGTTCACTTAACCGAGATTTTTGCTATAAATGGAAAGGCCTACTGACTAGGCTGTCACTCAGTAGAGAACTTCAGTAAGGACATTCAGTGCAGAACTTCAGTGTGGACATTCAGTACTGATCTTCAGTTTGGCAAAGACTTGGCTTCTAACTTCAACTTCAAAACTTCAGGCCAGTCTTTAGTGGAGAAGGTCCTTCAGTTTTGGAATTACTTGAATTTTCAGTGAAGATGTCCTTCAGTGTACCTGAAAAAAATTAGAACTCCCTAACAAGTGAGTTCTTAGACAAAACACTAAGATTCAGTATTGGTCTTATAACATCTTTCAGGGGAGGTATTGGGATCTGAATCAAAACACTTCATAAATATTTCCCAACATTTAGAATTATCAATTATGATCCAATTACAATTCGATTCCAACGATTTTGATTTCTTTAAAATCCACTATGCATATATTATGATTATAGATTAATCATTAATGGATAAATTCTTTCTCATGAACCTAATTATATATATATATATAGTTATTTCGATATTTAAAATGACAGTAACTTGCTCATATAAAATTATTTTTTTATATCATATATCTAATTATAATTTTCATCACAATATTTAATTTATGATGCAGATTGTACATGTTTTTACATACAAATAAAAAAAATTGAATAGTTATTTTTATTACTTTCATTTGCCAAGTAATTTGAAATATTACTTTCATTTGCCAATAATTTGGAAGCTTTAATCATTATTTATTAATAACTTAAATCATTTAATTTATATTTATGTAATGAAGTATTAATTTTCATATAATTACACAATTACCATTAAAATTGATGTTGAATTGAAAATCTTATTTTAATATATATATAGATTATTACGAAATGCAATAAAAGAATACGGGTACTGCATTATAGTATATGTAAAATGCATACGATAATTTGTTCTCATTTAAGATTTGATTTGTACGAAATCTCATATATGAATATATAAAATTAATATTAGTATAATATAACAATAATCCGAATTGCAAAGTATAATAATACAGAAGATTGATTAAACATTTTTTATGAACAATATATATATATATATGTATATATACATACATTGGCGTATAGGAAGGAGGGGTTTATCTCTACAACTCTACGTACCAAACATTTGTTTAATATATTTTATATTTATAAAATTTTAAATTTATTGGTGTTTTTATGAATATTTGTACAAAATTTTTTGGGGTAATAGGTAAAATTACCCAATTTTAAAAAGTAAAGATAAAAAATACCTACTTCAAAATAAAAGATAAAAACTACCCACTTTTTACGATAACATGAGGAATTTCCTCATGTGCTCGTGTTATTCAAACTATTTTGTGAAATGAAATATATGAGCACATGATGAATTTCCTCATGTGCTCATGTAAAGAGTAATTTTTATCTTTTATTTTTAGGTGGGTGTTTTTTATCTTTTACTTATTAAAATGAGTATTTTAGCTTTTGCCCCAAAATTTTTACTATCAATTTGAATTATAGCAAAATCTATTTTTTAAATTGATGCATCAACTCAAAATTTACTAACAACTTTTTCATGTGGATTTGGAACACATGCCTCATAAAAAAAAAGTTTCCACAGTATAAATACTTATAAGATTTTATGTGTACGTATTATTAAAGTTATACAAATAATATAACTTGTTAATTTATAGCGCAGTAGGTGAATCATGATTTATATAAATAGCATGTCTTAAGTTCAAATGTTTATAGTTACATTCATTTGACATAAATGTAAGTATTTAAATATACGGTAATTTCAAAAATATATTATATATTTAAGTTCATTAATTCTGTTTAAAAACTTGGCTGTAGAGTAATATAAAAGTTTTTATATAATTTAATTTTTTACTGATATTATAGTAATATAAAAAAAAATCTATGAAAATATATAAGCTTGTTTAAGAATTTGCATATGGTGTAGTTAGAGCTGTCAAAGTGTCTGGGCCGGGTCAGCTCGGCCCAACCAACCGAGCTAGTGTCATATTACGGGCTGGATCAGGCTGACCCGAAATTAGTGCGGGCTGCTGAAATCCAAGTTCAAACTCGCACATTACGGGTCACCGGGCGAACGGGCCAATTAAATTAAAATTTTATTTTTATAAATTTAAAATATAATGTGGATCAATTATATTTTTTAAAAATATAAAATAAATAAATAGATAGCATCAAGATATAAATCTAATATATTATTAAGTTTGTTATTTTATTTTAGTACTATTAATTAGAGTACGAAAATTATTTTCTAATAAAATCAAATAAAATGTGGTAATATTTTTAAATGATATAAAAATATTATCATAAATAAATGTTAATTAAATTATAAAATATTTAAAATATAATCATTATGAAGCAATGTATACTAAATATTGTAAAAATAATAATAATAATAATAATAAAATTATACCAGGCCAAATTTGCCCTACCCGAAGCCCAACAGGCTTTTTTGGCCCAAAGCCCATATACCCGTCGGGGCAATGGGTCGGGCTAATTAGGCCCAAAATTTTTTGGGCTTCTATATTATGAGCCCAATTCGACCCTACTTACGTGTGGGCCGGGTAAGCCCATCGGGTTAGGATTTTTTCGGGCCAATTTTGACAGGTCTAGGTGTAGTCTTAGGCCCGTCCGACACTTATATATGCATGCATGCAGAGAGACATAATTAGTACGGTTTATAATTCTTCAAACTAGTGTAGTCCATCTGTTTCATAAAAACATGCACAATTTAACCTGACATGAGTTATAATAAAATGTAGTTGAGTAAAAGTGTTAAAGTTGATTTCAAGGGTAATGAAAATTGGAACCCACAAAAAGTTTTATTAAGTGTTAAAATATATAGTTGATTTTGTTGGTCTCGAAATGAGTATATAAAAATTTTGAGATGCGGAATTTGCTGATTTATCAAACTCGTTTCAAAAAAAAATCAATCAAAATCAAACTTTTGATTTAAGAGCTAAGTGCTCTTCCTATCGAATAAACTTTTACAATGAATATGAAATCTATGATAAGTTACTCGATTTCTAAGTTCTAGATATGAAAATAGCTTGGCTTAGAATACACGAGGAAAATATAACAACTCTAACTTAGAAACACTTTGAGAAATGTGTGTTTCAATGAATAACACTTTGAGCTTGAGTATGAGTTGAGTTCTTAGAATTCTTGATTCTTCCCGTAAGTTCTTCAAGTGAGGAATGCTCTCTATTTATGGTTGATGTAGATTCGAACTAGCCGTTGTGTGTAGCCGTTTGAATTTTGAATCTTATCTAACCGTTAAATTCTTCCTGTTGAAGTCGTCGTCATTTTTCCTATTTTTGGTGTCTGTGCTTTTAGACAAATTCTGAAATCTGCAGCTTTCCATAAATATAGTATTGACCTTCAGGCTTGGACTTTCAGACTGGACCTTCAGGCTGGGACCTTCAGACTGGATTTCAGTATAGAAGCTTCAAGCTTAACTTCAGGACAGAAGCTTCAGGCTGGACTTCAGACGGAATCTTCATATTTGACTTCAAGATAGAATCTTTAGGGCTGGTATTCAGGATAGACTTCAGGCTAACCCTTCAGGGCTGGTCTTCAAGACAAATTTCAGGCTGACCTTCAAACTTAGTTTTTTTCAGGCTTGCCCTTAAGACTTGATTTTTCAGGTTTGCACTTTAGGCTTGATTTTTCAAGATTGCCCTTCAGACTTGCCCTACACAAAATCAAGTTTTCGAACCAAATCAAAATATAATAAATATTCCAACAGATTTGAATAGTGGAGATTGAGATCCACAATAAATTGATACTAATTTACAAAAATAAAAAGGACATGTTTACGTGAAACGTACTAAAATGTACAAAAATAGTGGATTTGTCTTATTCATTTTACTTCTGATTTTTTATAAATAAACTCTTCACACAATTAAATTAAATTAAATACAACAAAATAAATTAAACTCAAATTTCAATCAACACAGTATATTCCAAATCAAATTATTTTTTCAAAACATATGTCCAAGTCAAACTGAATAAGAATTTGATTGACATCAGTATGTATTCATCTTGACTTTAATTTGTGTATATGCTAAACCCATACTTGATACATAACTCATGATTTTTCATGTCATCTTATTTACCCTATAGTTTATGTATATGCTAAACCCATACTTGATAAATAACATTACATGAAAAATCATAATTTATGTACGAAACAAGGCCAAACACATTTCCAACCCTACATTCGTATTATTTTTTGTGTTGTATAGAGCATTTCTTTTATATAACTGGATTAAGAGATTCTTTCAAGCTGTTTTCCAGCCCAATATTTCAAAGAATATAAATAGAAATGCTGCAGCTGGTTGATTCCACAATTGCAGAATAAGCAGATGACATAAAATGCAATAGAGAATTATAAGTTAGAACATCCCAACAAGAAACACCAACGTAAGTTAAGCTGCAACATTTGCACAAGCAACATTTTCAGTGACTAAACAGCAATAACATGGCCAAAACCACACAAATATTGTGCCACATGCAATTCACAAAATGAAAATATTTCGACCTCCATTAACCGTTTCTCTGTTTCTAAAAGCTAACCAACCATTATTAGAACATCAAACAAACGACCAGTTCACGAACATGAAGCAGAAGCAATGCGGATTGTCGTCTTCGTTCAGAACTTTCCACGCCACAGCTTTCTCGTACGAGATGGGCCTGCTCATGCTAGACAAACAGATTCCGCCTTGAAGAGATGCAAAACCCTAATTTGCCAACATAATAAAAATACCATATGAGCTCAAGTGATGTTCACTATACATGAAAAGATCAAAACTAACGAAGATGACTTTTACTTGCTTCAATATTGTGCAATTTTCATGTGTGTTTCCAAGTTTGATTCCATATTTATATTATCGAGCCTTGATGTAACAAGAATAGAATGGTTTGAAATGTAAGAGTAGATTATGACCTGGTTCATAATCTGTGGAATCTCGGAGCAGAGGTTTTTCCGACCATGATCATCAAATATCTTCTCCAAAGATATGTCCTGCAGTGCAACCAAGGTTGTCTCCAGCATGTCGAGACCAGCTTGGTTTGCGAAGGTGAAAACGGGCACTGTCTGCACAAGGTCACAAGTTCCCAGCTTGATTTAGATGAATAACAGATATATTAGATTCGATATCACATATGATTAAGCATTTGAAGGATTAGGCGATCGCGTCAAATTACTCAACTCATATTATGCCTTATCATCCAAAGTAAAGGAGTACTAGAGAAACATGTTGAAACAATACAAAAATGAACTAAGAGCAGGTTATTAACCACTACATTGTGCCATCTGTATCTTTTATGACAACAAATATTTGAAAGTGCTCGACCAGTTCGACGCACAAGGTATGAAAATATTACCTTCATGGAACAGCACATGATGGCGTCTGAGTGGTGCCATAGAGCTTTAAGGATGAGTTCACTGCTTTCATCACTAGACTTGAGAAGCTCTACTCCCATGTAGCTCCTACAAGTTCAATAAGAAACATTCATGAGCTATTTCCAGATAATTAGTCTGTACCAATATATTTTTTTATGTTTTGCAGGTGCGGATGTTAATTTGTAAAATCAAATTCTTCAATATTCAGCAATATGTTCTATCCTCGCTTATTTGTTCTATCACCATGAGTAGGTATTTATTAACTAATCTTTATACTTTAGTATCTATAATATAGCTTATTATAATCATAGAAGCAAAGTAGAAAAATCAGTTGAGGAACAATTGATAAGTAACATCAGCTGATATACCTGTAACTTTGGCAGATCCAACGAGCAAGGGTATGTGCTTCAGGGGTTCCAAGTTGTGAACGAAGACCAGCATTAGGTCCAAGTTGAGCTGAAGAGAGAGCTAATGCAACCCTCTGAACTGATGATATAATGCTACGCACATATTGCCGGGCCATTGATACAACGGTATCTTGCATGTGGCTTTCGAATGCAAACTGAAAAGCAATTGTCATGACAGATCTTGTAGTAATGTTGGCAGCAGAAAGATCGCTAGATGGTTTATTCCCTCCCGTCCCAGTTTCAAGAGCAGATGCAAGGTCTAGAGTGCGATTCGGGCTTGAAGCTTCCTGTATAGCCATTTAAAATAAGTCAGAAAAAGCTTACGGTAGTAGACAAATTAGTTGATAAAGAATTTAGTAGAGAATTATTTTAGTTCTAAGACTTCAAAGACAGCGGTTTCAATAATGGCAATAAACGGCCGATTTAACATTAGCAGTATATGATATGGCAATATTTAACCAGAGAGGGAATAAGAAAACAAAAGGACCATAGTTTCAAACAAGTACACACCTTGCCAGAACCAAGAGGAATAATGCGGAAACCAGAAGGCAGGAGAGGAGCATCTTCAGCAAAAGAGGCATCAATAGGTGCAAATATAAGCTCAGCACACGTGCCAACCGCATTTTCATCCATGCCACTGCAGAGCTGCCAAATTCAAGACGCACACAGAGGTAAGAAATGCAGGTTGCAGAATAGCAGAGTGATACATACGAGCATAGCTTATATATGATCGTGGCACAATGTTTTTACTTAAAAAGATCCCTTCCTCAACACATCTACGACCCTTTAGCATATAAAATCCCATTATCCTAAATATACTAGTAGTTCTTTAACAAAGAGATCTCATAATTTATCTTGTGCTATTAAGAATTCAGGATTCAGAAGTTGAAGAATATGTGCAGAAGGTTTTGTAAAAGCTCGTATGAAATGGGGAAGTATACTATACTCAAACATATATACAAGATGAGTGAGATTTTCCCATTACCTGCAAAAGGAACACGTCCCTGATCATCATAGCATCTTCAGGCGAGTGGCTGACACCTTCCAACTTAATTACCTCCAGAAGCTATTACGAACAAAAAAGGCAAGTATTACTTAATTAAAAATTGCAACAAAGGCCATTATAGTAAATTAGAGTCCAATAAGCTAACAAGAGTTGAGAAGAAAATTTTTAAGCACTAGCCTCTTCATGCTCGATAGTCTGTGCCAATGGAAGAACAACTTGACCCCCAAAATTGCCAACTCGAGTCCCCAAGAAAGTACATGGACCAATTTTGGCAGCAGATGCAGCGTAAGTATCAATGTTGTCTGCCCATTCTGATCTGTGCTCTCGCAAAAACCTGAGTAGTATAGCAGGAGGCACATTCTGAATCCAAGAGGAAAAAAAGAAAAAAAAAAAAGAAATAGTGAATGAGATATCTATCGCAAATAAGAATAATTGCAATTAAACTAAATAAAAGTTGCTTAAATATATGTCAGTTGAAGACATGTCAATCAAACTTTTAAAACTTCTATGAAGTTTATAATTAACTCGGTAACACAACAAATTCCATAATTAACCAAATCGTGTAAATAGTCATAATAGCAATCCAGATCTTCTATTGTCTATCCGTGTTACATTTCCTATTACATCAATAAGATGGTGACACGTGGCATAATTAATGGTGTAAGATATAAAATATATTTTTTCCTTATATATACCCTAAATCTTGAACCCTAGTCATGCCACATGTCACGATCTTATTAATGCAATAGAAAATGCAATACAGTTAGGCAATAGATGATCTCATTCGGTCATAATAGATCTATATACAAATAAATGAATAATAGATAAACTAAAAAAGAAACATTACAAAGAAACTACCTGTAAAAGCATAGAAGCCTTGGCACACAAGACAGTATTGCAAATGGAGTTGTACTCGTTCGTGAAGGAGACATTTAAACCCATCAATTTGTCTGGATTGGAGTTCAGAAGAATGGTAACATCATCCATGCCATTGTTACCCAGCAATGTCCACCCCTCATCACTGAATCCATTAAGAGCCTCGTTGAATCCTCTGTCCATAATCAAGAAATTGTACCCATGAGATATTAAACACTTCTAAAACCAGAATTATGCAACCTAGAAAACCAGACCTGCTCAATCGATGGCCAAGTGCTCGCAGAGCTGCTGGTCTTCTGCCCCAGTTGCTTATATTAGTTTGAGAAATGTCTTGAGCCATATGCCTCAGTTGACGAAGAGCCTATATGATGGGATAAGAAGAACAACAAAAGTAAAGGCATTAGTAAGGCAAAGGATGAAAATCGGTCTATTATTTCTCAATGTTGCACTATTCAAAAAGCACAATATGCTCACCGCCATGGTAGTCTTATGGGCAAGCACAGTTGAAGATTCATAGAGAGGTCGCAGAACCTCAGGGACACTCCATGCCTGGTAAGGAGGTTTAAGCCCCCAAGTAATGTTAAAATAAATAAATAATTGAAAATAAGTTCCTTATGAAGAAAGCTACTCCATATACAACTCTAGCCTCCAAAGTATGATGTAGGTTCGACAGAAATACTTAATTACCTCCAAATTCAGGTGATCAACAATGTGGATGATCGATCCTCCCCCCTCACAAGGTCTTATCAAGTAACCACTAGGCAACATCTCCGCCCTCACAAAATTCTGCGCAGGTGGCATGCTAGGACCGTTCTGAGTATTGCTAAGTGATCTTTCACAAACCTGAAATGAAATCCAAAACCAATAAAATTGTTGCCATTATATTGGTTCAGAATACACCATTGTTCCAGTATATTAATAAACTCAATATATAAATAGAACAAGAAATGCATAGTTCACATACCACTAAGCTACCATCATCCATGAAGGAAGTATAGCGCAACAACCAAAAGTCACGACCCGGCGCCAAAGTTGTAGGCGCATATAACTAGAAGTTTTCAAATTTATAAACCCCATCAGTAATAAATTCAGAAGGGATACCAAAGGAACAACGTGTTTACAAAAGCAATCACCTGCATGTAAAGAAGTTCAATGGTTCCACCATTTGCAGTAGGCAGCACATTGAGAACATCCACAGCTCGGCAATCACGATACCATGAAGGCCGATCTTTTAGGATTTCTGCAACCTGAAATATACATTGGTAATCAGTTCTTGCTTTGTACTTGGACTCCACAGAATTATCACTCAAAAATTCGAGTCTCAACCAAAGCACAGGTAACTTACCCTTGTGGGCTCGAGACCAACAAGACCGCAAGCTCTAGCTGCTACGCCAGTGCAACCATGAGAAATAGCAACGATTCCAATGGAATCCGGACCAGGCTACTCAAAATTAATATAAAATCAATATGTCTATAGTGCTAACACACATTAAATATTCAGCAAACAAAACCATTGACATTTATGTGCAATAATTATATCCGATGTTCCTAGTACACAGTCAGCATGTATTAGTGTATTATGTAATGGTTATCAAAGAAAACAAATTTAAGTACAATAAAACAACTGGACAAGCTTTCAAAAAAGAACCTATGTATCTGTGCACACATGCATAACAGATCAGAGAAAGTGTAGGCCTGTGAACTATATAAACAATATTAAATCTTGCATACATCAAGACAAAATAAATAATACAATAAAGTTGAACATTCAAGAAAGAACCGTACCTTCATTCCAGGCATTTGGACCCACTCAACAGCAGTTCCAGTGGCCTTTGAAAGAAACTCTGCTAAAGTTTCTTCTGCAATGGACAAAAGTCTGGAAAGAATACAAAAAGTAAACAAACCTCCATAAGCCACCCACAAACACGCACCATAATGTAATTGGGCTCGCATAGCACGATAAAGACGTATACTTCCCTTCCTCAAACAAGAAAATGACTTAACAATTATTCCTCCACTACTCGCTTAATTATATGCCCGATGAACTACACTCAATACCCTATTGACTACTCATATTCAAGCGTATCGACTATTCATTCTCAAACAAACTCACAGACACACCGCATGTATATGCATAGTGTTAATGATGACCCTACTCACCCTGCAGGACTAGCATCTCTTGGCGGATGCTGCGGCGCCAAATGGTGTTGTTGACCAATCGTCACCACTGATTCACAGCTCGTGTCTTTTGTTGAAAGTGGATTCTGAAAAGGGGATTACAATTGGCCCTGTTAAATTATGTTGAGACCCTTTTACAAATGAACTCAAATTGACGCTAAATAAAGGCATTAATGGTCTAAGCGCTGTTGCTAAGATTGAGATCGGAAGAGGGTGTTTGTGTTTAAAATTTCTCACGTTTTGCTGGCGAAAGTAGCTGTTTTCGTACACTAAGTGGGAGACCTGCTTCTGCAGCCTATCATTCTCCTCCATCAAGAGCTTGTTCATGGCTGTCAGCTTTCTGTTCACACCTTGTAGCCTTGAAGCCTCTTTCCTTTGCTTCTCTCGGCATCTGTATTATGCAAGTAAAATAATATTAAATAATAACTCAATATTCTTTGCCATCAAACTTCTAATTAAAGTCTGAAACTATGAATCAAAAATTCAAAGGAAGATTCAAAATTCAGTGCTCGATAACAAATTTTATTTATACGATCTACCAATTGAACTATAATAACAACAATAACAAAGAAAGCAATTTTGATTACCTTCTATTTTGAAACCAGACTTTGATTTGCTTAGGCTCGATGTTAGATAAGATGGGACACTCACGAATGAGCTGCTGACGTCGCATAGAGCTTGGCTTGGGACAGTCATGATACAATCTCTCGAGGGCTTCAACTTGCTCCGGCGTGTAACGCACGTACTTGCCGTTATCCATGGTCGCCGCCATATTATCCTTGCAAGACATTGCCATCTCTATACAACCACAGTCTCAGAAATCCCAAAACAGCGACTACCCTTAGCAGCTTTAATTCAACTTTGTTTCACTCACGCAAAAGCTCAAACACTTGGGGGGATCAAGCTTTATTGTCCCTTTTGAGAGAAGAAAGCTCAAACATCTAAACGTAGGTTGCTGATTTAGCTTTTTTTTTTTTCTTAGAAATTTCTAGTTTACTGAAAGTAAGAAATCACGACAACAGATTGGCCAAAAAATCAAGAACCACCTCCACCACAAATAAAATATCCCGAAAAGAGTGCTTTATTTTCACATCATCCTCCATCTACCGCGCAGGCCTCCAATTCCACAAAATTTTCACCATAATCACAATTTCAAGAATTTTTCTCAAAAAGATTCGTTCATGCAAAGATCGGAGCTCAACCAAAAGATCCCATATTCAGCTGGCCTCAAGATTCTTCCTCTACTCCTCTAAACTCAGAACTTGCACATGTGTATACGCATGAATATACGGAATGATTAGAGTTGGGAAGATGGATCTGGAGTGGCGGTGACATGAAAAACAGAGAAGGGGTTGTTGGTAAGGAAAATGGAAGAGGAGAAAAGCAGAGTGAATTTACAATTACAATTACTATTTGGGAATTGGGATTGGTTTAATTCTTAGAATATGTGGGATTCTTTCTCTTCTGAGTCTTCTCAGCTGGGATACTGTGGTTTCTTCGTCCCATCCATGGTTAGCTTTTTCGTTACTTTTATGGTTTGTATGTATAGTGTACGTATAGGTATAGATATAGGTGGTGTGGGGTTTGGAATTTGTGATTCATGTCTGGACTAAATTGTCCTTTACATTTAATTTAAAACAATAAAAATGGAGCTAAGACACGAGGGTATATTGGTAAAATTGATAAGGCAATGAGGTATGGGGTCATAGTTGTATAGGACAGCATGATGATGGTTTGCATGCGCATGCGCCCCCCTCCCTCCCTCCTCGATTCCTCCTATTTAAATTATCTACCTCTTCTGTTTCAACCATTTTTAAATAAATTTTATTAATAATTACTACAGCTTTCTTCAATTCATCTCGAAACATTTGATTCAATTTTCGAGATATTTCATTATATTCTATTTTACTGCGTGATTCCTGAGATTTACTTGTGTATTGGCAGTTTTTAAACGAGAAGCTATACATTTATTTTAGTAAAGATATATTATATGCATTGAGCTACTCGATAAATAATTTTTTATAAAAAAAATGGCATGTTATTTTTTAAAATGATCGTGAAACACATTAGTAGATAGTAAGGTTATGATAATAAGTATTAGTTTATAAATATTGAAAGCATTTAAAAATACGGTCAATATCTTTAAAAGTAAATAAAAGAATCTAGGTAGGTAGCGCCCTTTATTAATGTACCCTTCCAATATTCCTCCTGTTGGAAATTATGTTATGCATAAATGATAATACACATTACATAATTAGCTTAATGTGTATAATAGAGGACCGCTGCATCATGTTTGCGGTGCGCACTAACTGATGTGATAATGTTACGTCAGTTTAAAAGTTACTATAATTTTTATTTTTTATTTTTTATTATTTGTATTATTTTGGATTAAATAATATTAAATTATATCTTAATTAATAAATTCTAATCGTAAATTAATAATTAATAAAAAATATTATTAAAAATTTAATATTTATTTATGAAGCATGTCAGGATGCACGCAAATGGTTAAGCATTTTCGATGTATAATAATATAATAATATTGGGGAAGTACAAATGTACGTACTTAAACAGGTATGAGCTCATATATACGGACATACGGTTATGTAATTGTGCATCATGTGAGCAAGTATGCATATATTAGTAATGAGGTAGTTGGTAACTTCGTGCAATCGTTTATTTCATATTTTGATGTATAGGAATTGGCAGACCTTGGACATGATAGTAGTGATGAATTTATATGTTATCATTGCATTAAATAAATGTGCATCAATTGAGGTTGATTTTATTATTTGATTGATTAGATTAGCTTGGTCAAGATTGACCTAACTAGCACCCATCACGTCTACTCTACCTATCGTAATTTTGAAATTTAAGACAAACTAAATTTCATTAACATAAGTTAGCTACACAATTTACTACTATTGTTATTTGCTAATGCTAATGTTAGTGTAACATAATAACATATTATCGTATAGGTCAACGAATCACTATAATTTTAATTTTAATTTTACTTTATTTATATTTAATTAATACTCTTATAAACTATAATTTTTAATTGTAAAATAAAAATTAATTAAATTTTGACAAAAATGATCTCATGTATAGAATCGTCCTCATAAGTTCTCAAACTCGAATCTATCTATATATTAAAATAAAGGGAGCTATATGAAAAATGCCCACTTTGCTAATGTAAAAATGAAAAATGCCCATTTTGTAACAAACATATGAAAAATGTCAAAGTTTATGGTAAACTACCTAAATTGCCATTAGTCAAAGATAGACTTATCTTATTTTTTGTGAAATAATGTCAATGATTGATAATTATTATGTCTTTTTTTTAATTTAGTATTAATTATATATTTTACTATTTTATTTTGAATTCATATAGGAATTGAAATTAATATAGTTCAAATACAATTAAATTACATTTAATTGAGAAATTGTGTTAAAGATATTATTTTAATTTCATAATTTTTTCGAAATTAAAAACGGTAACCGAGACGTTGATTAAGACATTTTCTTATTTTGTAATTAATATGACAATTCAAATTAATATAGGTAAAATACAATAATATTACTTTTTATCGAGAAAATATTTTTAAAATAATATATTACATTCAAAATTTATTTGAAAAATAAAATCGATAATTAAGACGACAATCGAAACATTAATTTTTAATATGTGCAATCGAGACATCATATTTGCAATGACCACCTCACATATTTTTTATATATAAAGTTTGAGTCATTGCATATGTGACTTGAAAGAAAGAACGAGAGATATAGAGAGAGAAGGAGAAGGAGAGAAGGACCGAAGGAGAATCCACACGAAGTGCTTGTTTGCTCAACCGAAAGAGGTAATGCGAAATCTAAACTCATAGTTTTCAAGAATAATGTGTTATGAGGTTAACGAGCTAAAACCTTATCATGAAAACATGCATTTTTCTAAAAACCGTATCGTTATTTATGCAAACATGGCGTGTTTACTTTAAAACGTCCGGATTTGTATATTTATATGAACTTTGACGACGGGATTTGATTGTTTTAGAATGATAATAACACGTAGAGTACATGCTCAAAAACCCCTCTGCTAAAACCTAAAGAAATGTCAAAACCTTTTCGTTATTTATGCAAACATGGCGTGTTTACTTTTAAACGTCCGGATTTATATATTTATATGAACTTTGACGACGGGATTTTATTGTTTTAGAATGATAATAACACGTAGAGTACATGCTCAAAAACCCCTCCGCTAAAACCTAAAGAAATATCAAAACCCTATCGTTATTTATGCAAACATGACGTGTTTACTTTCAAACGTCCGGATTTATATATTTATATGAACTTTGACGACGGGATTTTATTGTTTTAGAATGATAATAACACGTAGAGTACATGCTCAAAAATCCCTCCGCTAAAACCTAAAGAAATATCAAAACCCTGTCGTTATTTATGCAAACATGGCGTGTTTACTTTCAAACGTCCGAATTTATATATTTATATGAACTTTGACGACGGGATTTTATTGTTTTAGAATGATAATAACACGTAGAGTACATGCTCAAAAACCCCTCCGTCAAAAACTAAAGAAATATGAAAACCCTGTCGTGATTTATACACGAATGATGTTTCACGACCGGGTTTTATTTTCTGTAGGTAATTTCGCGACCGGGTTTTGGTAAATTTATATTTTTATGACTTCCTGATTTTAAATATATATTTCATTGTTTAGATGGACAGGTGGAGGTATATAAACGTGAAGTACAATGGTTATTGGGAAGGCGATGATTACATTGGCGGTTACAAATGGTCCACTCCTATTTCCACAGATCCAGTTCAGCTTGAAGAATTGAGATACAATATACAACAGATGCTGCGTGATTCTGGGATGTCTACAAATTTTGAGATTTACCGTATCTCAGCATATAATGGAAGTAAGCGTCGATTGTCTAATGATGATTCTTTCAGTAGTTTGATTCGGGACGAATGGAATCCGGTGGTGTATGTGGAGATAAGCAATGACACACAAGATGTGGGATTTTCGAGTAGAGATTCGATGCATCGAGATCGTGGTGATGGAGTTGAATTTATGGAGACGTCGACATATAGTACTCAACATGGTGATGGAGTTGATTTTATCAATCAGATGGCCGAATCAAATTGGTTCGGTGACATCCCACATAACGAAGATGATGCTCCAGCCGGTTCATGGCGGCGGTGGCCGGAATCTCCTATACGAGCTCCTGAAAATGAAGATCATGCTCCATCCGGTTCGATGCATCGAGATCGTGAGGATGATGACATTGACGATATTAATTCAGCGGAGTCAGAATCCGACGCATCAGATACAGATTCTGAAGATAATATACTGAAGTTTACGTTTGCTGATTGTGCTGCGTGGATATGACAACATGGTGGTTTTGCTAGACTGATAGAAATGGTGCATCCGACACCGAACATTCAAGGGGGTGATGAAGAAGAGGAATTGGATCCAGATGAACTCGCATCAGCCCCACGAAGAAATAAGAAGGCAATGAGCACGTGCGCCGCCTTCAGGTATAATTCACCTTCTGGATCGTGAATCATTCGGCTTGTGTTCGTGAACCTCTTAAGCACACCAGCAGCTGTGATGGTATGTCTGTCACAGAAAGCAGTATAGACCTCCACGTGCCCTATGTCATAAGTAGAGCGCGTGTCGAAATTGGAAGGTCCGAATCGTAGACCGCTAATCAAGCAGAATTCTTCAACACCAAAATGATATTGACCCTCATTTACAACGAAGTGTATACCTTCGTTATCATCATCGTCTCCATAAACCATACGCGCCACCAAGTACGATAGTGCATTCGAACTCTTCTGACCCGGCCTCCAATCAATGAAATGGCGGAAACAGCCATCTCTAAACCGCTGCAATAGCGGCTCACCTCCTACAACTCTCAATGTTTGGGCAATTAATTTTATCTAGCATTGTTTCCTTATAATATGTACTGACTACTATACCCGATTCCACAAGCTGAGGTCTAATGTAACGTATCTAAAATTTCATAAAAAAATCTTAATCTTAGATAATCAAATTTCAATTTTTATGAATATTACTAAAATCATGTATTCATTAAATAAATTAAATTAAATTAAATGAAACTTACAATTTACTAAATTATTTAAAATTAAATTCAGAAAATGTAAAAATATATTATTTAATTCATGTATGTCATGTATTAATTAAATTAAATTAAATTAAATTAAATACATACTAGAATTTAATATATTATTTAAAATTAAATGATAAACGAAAACCTGGCCGGGTTTTAAAAAACCCGACCACAATATATTAAACCCGGCCAACCGGGTTTTAAAATTCTCGACCGGGTTTTGAAATTTTCGGCCAGGTTTTTAATTTTAACCAAATATTTATTTTTATATTTAAATAATACGTTAAAGTCATTTATTTATTCAATTTATTTTCATTCAATGCTAATTTAATTTTGAAATAAACCATTATATTATGATATTAACCTATCTAAAATTCCAAAAATATTAAAATATGGCTTAAACATAGATAATCAAATTACAATTTTCAATAATATATTAAATTCATGTATGTCATGTATTAATTAAATTAAATTAAATTAAATGAAATTAAATACATACTACAATTTAATATATTATTTAAAATTAAATTCAAAATTTGAAAGGTAAAGAAAAACCTGGCTGGGTTTTAAAAAACCCGACCACAATATATTAAACCCGGCCAACCGGGTTTTAAAATTCTCGACCGGGTTTTGAAATTTACGACCAGGTTTTTAATTTTAATCAAATATTTATTTTTATATTTAAATAATACGTTAAAGTCATTTATTTATTCAATTTATTTTCATTCAATGCTAATTTAATTTTGAAATAAACCATTATATTATGATATTAACCTATCTAAAATTTCAAAAATCTTAAAATATGGTTTAAACATAGATAATCAAATTACAATTTTCAATAATATATTAAATTCATGTATGTCATGTATTAATTAAATTAAATTAAATACATACTACAATTTAATATATTTTTAAAAATTAAAAAAATCAATTGAAAGGTAAAGAAAAACCTGGCCGGGTTTTAAAAAACCCGACCGTAATATTTTAAACCCGGCCAACCGGGTTTTTAATTTTTTTGACCGGGTTTTCGTTTTTGCGACCAGATTTTTGAATTTAATCATAATTTTATTTTTTTATTTAAATAATACATTAAATTATAATACAACATGCTTAAAATTTCTAATAAAGAACAAAAAAAATAGAACATGCTTTATAAATATAATAAACATCAAAATACATCATGTTTTATAAATCTAATAAACATAAAAATACAACATGCTTTATAAATCTAATAAACATAAAAATACAACATGCATGGTTTATAAATCTAATAAACATAAAAATACAACATGCTTTATAAATCTAATAAATATAAAAATAAAACATGCATGGTTTATAAATCTAATAAACTTAAAAATACAACATGCTTTATAAATCTCTAATAAATATAAAAATACAACATGCTTTCTTAAAGAAATTTAAAGCTTTAAAAAAAACTAACATTTTGGTTCATATTGATAGTTCTATGTTGCTCCGTTACCCGTCGATCCGTACGCCGTTGTTCAGATATTTGCTACAATATATTTAGTTCAAACACAAAATTAATATAGCAATTTACTTTAAAAATAAAATTTAAATAAAACATAAGATTAAAATTAGCAATACCTTTGTTTAATTAAATTAAACATAAGATTATCCCCAAGCTGCTCTCTCTCGCCTCACACTCTTTTTTTTCCCAAGCTGCTCTCTCTCCCTCACAACTCACGCATAAATCCCCCCACACAACGCATAAATCCCCCCCCTCCCCCCCCCCCCCTCACAACACCCCTTTATATTAAACTCTTCAACACCCCTAGTCAAAGTCTCCTTATTATTGTCTTGAAAATATGCATGGCACGGTCCACCCCTTTTCCCCAACACCCACCATGTCCAATTACCACCCTCATTTTCCCCACACAAGTCCCATCCACGTTCCACTTTTTGCAGGGTGGGTGCTTTTTTGTTTGTTTTTTTGCACTGTAGATATAACTTTTGTGTCAGTCAAGTAGTGACCGAGAAAGCCCAGCTCCCTTTAAGGGCAATTTAGACTTTTTGGGTAGTTTACATATACATTTTATGTTTTGGGTACTTTTCATTTTAGGTTTACAAAAGTGGGTAGTTTTCACAATTATCCCTAAAATAAAATACAGGGTAGTTACTTTAAAAACAGTTATTTCAACATTTAACTACTCGTATATATGTTGGAAATAGCAGGTAACGTTTTGAAGAGACGTAAAAAGACTTTAAATATGAAATATTGTACACAACAGTCGAGAATGCGTCTCCACCCACTATGAGTGTATATTTTAGGGGTAGTTGATGACGTGGAATGAGTAATGCCATAGTATAATACTACCTCCGTACTACGAAAGTAGTTTTATTTCTTTTACCAATGAGTGTGCTTTATGGAAAAGGAGAACCACTTTCGTGGGACGGAGGGAGTAATATTTTGAGGTAGCACAAAATGAAGGGGTAGCAAAAATGCTACTCAGGTAATAAGATGCAGCTGGGCCCCACAAATGTTATTTGCTCCAATTTTTAGAATTTACTTTATATTTTCACTAACTTTTAAAATGAAATAACATTTTTGGGGTCCCACAAAGGTAAAATTATGAATGTTTAAGCTCATAAAATTTTAGTTACAGTTCGTCATTAATTTAGAAGAAGATATAAATTGAAATAAATAAGGGATTGAAAGAAATGATAATTGAAATAAAAATCTTCAAAAAAAAATATAAAATATAAAGAAAATTCTAAAAATTGGAGCAAATAACATTTGTGTTTTAAATTATTTCAATTATAATATCGTGACAAATTTTTTAACTGTTGTAGTGAGTAAATTTTCAATTTATTATGATGAAAACATGTATTCGAGGAAGATTAGTTATTTAATTAAGTTTAATATGTATTTTCTTTTCTTATTTAAATTAGCTTATTGTGTGTTTTATTTATTTATAATTTGAATTTTATTTTGTAGCAATTTAGATGTGTGGATTTTTTTTTGAAGAAAAACTAGTATAATTTTATTATATTTATATGTTAAATATAAATATAAAAGTCATGATGCATAAATTATATATAAATATAAAAAATAGATGTAAATATGATAAATAGTTAGTATTATAATTATGAGGTTCATTAAATAATTAAATTTGAGGTAGCACTATAGTAAAAAAAATTTGAGAAATAAGGTAGTTGATGATGTGGAGTATATTTGGCACGCATAGAATTCTTGTAATCATATCAAATATATATACATTCCAAATACGCATCTTAATTATGTATTTATTTTAATTAAAGCATGACAAAAGGTCAAATATGTTGAACAAAGTGGAAATATATTTTAATTTCAGAAATTACAATTGGGTACTTTATTTTGTTCACGTACACATCGTATCTCCTCCCTTCGCGCATTCTTTTGGGCGCCGCAGACCCTCTTTACCTTCCTTCACCACACTTCTTGTATATCGTTGATAGAATTCGTGGGATGGACTCATAAATACACATGATTTAATTAATCATATGAATAATTAATTATTATGCAAATAATACCACATGTTAGATTATTAATTGTATAATAAAGGTTGAAATTGTCAATCCTAATAGCATAAATATCTACTACAATAATCTGAAACATTGTATGGAGATTGAACACGAAAAAACTAACTAGGATTCGTCATTGAGTGATTCTGAATAGGATTGACCTGATTGAATGCCGGATGGATCTTCTAAAAAATCAAACGCCTCTTTCTTTTACGTATGTTCCGATAGGGGAGAATCAACGAAGAGTAATTGTCTGACTTTCGGGGACCATCCATCCTATTTATATTTAATAACTTTATTGTAATTATTAGTCAACCCCTCAATGATTGTAATAATTACACTTAATTATATACAACTTATATAATACTCCCTTCGTCCCCCAAAGTGTGTAACACTTTGACTTGCACGTGTTTTAAGAAAAGTTGTTGACTTAGTGTATGATGTGTAAGAAGTGTATTAAGTGTAGTTAGAAAGGTGTGTTGTGAGTGGAGATTGGGTCCCACAGATGACAATTTTGAAAATAAGACAACTTTAAAGGATAAAAGGGAGAAAAAACTATGTCCCACAATAGAAATTTTCAAGTGTTAAACACTTTGGGGGACGGTCCGAAAAGGAAATTCGTTAAACACTTTGGGGGACGGAGGGAGTAGTAATTAATACATTAAATAATTATATATGTGATCACATTGAGATTAATAGAAATTAATCCAACACCACATAAGAAAATATAAATGCAGAAGTAAATAATTTATACCTTCTCCTACGCAAATGATCTGCTAGTGGAGAAACGATTTGAATCGTTAGCTATCGAACCGCAATCCACACCGTTCAAATTATCTTCTTGATCTCCCAGGATCCGACCTTGAAAACTTCTAACTTATTCCTGATCTATATACTATAATATCGTGTGGTATAGGTTAATATAGTTTTTACTAATTATGATTAAATTCATAAGATATTCTAAAGTCTGTGATTAATGCTATAATAAGTTACTGCTTGCTTGATAAGTATCTCATCTAGAATTGTGAGATTAAAGTAATGCAAAGGAAGGGGATAATTCTAATTAAGCATATCCTACTTAGTAAACACTTTCATACTGTATTTATATCACTTACTTATTCGATGTGATGTCACAATCTATCCTCATACCTCGTCGCGATACTCATGTAGGACCGCCCCCAGTAGGGATGAGCATTCAGGTATTTAGTTCGATTTTGCCAAAAACCGAACCAAAACAAATTATAATTCGGATTAAAAAAAAAACCAAACCAAATCAAAAAACCAAATTAACCAAACCAAAATAACCAAATTTATTTCGGTGTGGATTCGGGTCTAGTTTGGTTTATCCAAATATTTTATTTAGTAAATAATTTCGTTCAATTTTAAAAATAATTAAATATTAAAATCTAATCATATATATATATAATAATTTTTATGTACTAAAAAAATTTAAATTTAAAAAATTTAAATTTATAATAAAAAGTCGTAAATGTAACTTCAATATTTTTCAAATTTCAAAGAATAAGTATTATATAATTTATTGAATATTATAATTTTGTTTATTGTAAATCTAAAAAGTATTACATTTAGTTTCCTATATAATCTTTAATATTTTGAAATATAAGATAAGATATGTTTAAAAATAAAATAAAAATATATATGATAAAATAAATTTATTTAATAAAAAATAAAAATATATTATAATACTAATAAAATAATTCGAATTTTCGGGTTTATCAGTTTGGTTTTGTATGAATTCGAACCAAACCAAATTAAAATTCGGATCAAAAAATAAAACCAAACCAAACCAAAAAGCCAAAATAATCAAACCAAATTTAATATTTCGGTTTGGTCCAATTTGATTTTTCAGATTCGGTTAATTTTGCTCATCCCTAGAGCCCCCAGCACCCATGGGGCTCACTCGGGATCAACTTTGATAGCATTTGTAATGCCTCGGGCACACATATATCTGTTTGCCTAGATAATGATTGAATATCTACATAAATTATTCAGTGTGTTTTCATTTATCAGTTCTTGTGGATACGATACTCGATTGCTCTATATCACACCTATTTATTTACGTGTTAAATAGTGCGATCACTCGTTATTCTACGACAGCTCAATGGATCTATTAACAAACTTGATGTTCGTCCTCGTTTTATCAAAAATGGTTAACCATATTGCTATAGAATCCATTGAAACTCATTACTTATACTATATATCTCTTACTTATTCGATGTGTATCACAATAAAAAGTCCAAAATTATACGGTAGCGTTTCGTTGAAGGAAATCACGTATATTCAAAAAAAAAAAAAACAAATTAAATCTCTATTTAAATTTACATGTGAGTTCAAAATATGAAATTTATCAAAGCCTTCGGTAAATACCACGACTTCGATTTTTTTCAACAAATGCATCACGCAGTAAATTAATAAAGCTTGAAGTAATGTCTTTCCTCTTCAAGTTCACCTACTACGGTATTAGAGTGAATATGATCTCTGTTTTATACGTTTTTGGTCTCGTTTCCATTGTATTTATGGTCTCATAATGCTTATGTTTGTCGTTCAAGTTGATGTTTTGGTTCTCTTTATGCTACATTGTAGGTAATAATCGACAAAATGGAGTTACAAGGACTTCCTTCACAATTTCTTTTATTTTTCTAGGGTTTAGACCACGAGAGAAAACATCATAGTTAGATTTTTCATTCCGTTATTTGTCTTTCCAATTTCGTTGTGGATTCGTTCGTGATTCAAACCCGGAGTACTTTAATGCATTATTTACCTTTTCAATTCGTGAGTTCTTTTACTGTTTTCTTTATTGCTTTATGATCTCTTTTCTTCTTGTTCTTTTCTTGATTAATTCACAATTCGTTAATCTAAACCTTTCGATCATGTTAATTAATCAATTCAAGGCATGTTTAAATTCACTTTCTTTAATTATTCGTTCTTAGATGTAGGATTTAATTATTTTATTAATTTTCGCCTAGGTAATTCGTATTTTAAATTCTTTAATTTAATTCGCCTAGATAGATTAATTAGATTAGCTAAAAATCAAAACCCCTTCTTTTTAATTGCTTTCTGTTTTGCAATATAGATAAAGCCCTGCTTAGCCTTCCTTGAGAATACGACTTAGGATCAACTTATTAATCTATAACGAACTCGTTTCTCTTGCGAGCAATTTAATAAAATAAGTTGGAAGTATATCGGCTGGAAATATTCCTCGTGCCCGTTACTGAGTCCCTTTATCGGACAGTAGGTCTGGTCTAAACAACGCCACGTACTGAAGGATTAAAATAAGTTGAAACAATCTCCACCGGAGACAAAGTACAAATAATGACTTAATAGAACCCAATCGTAATTTGAATGAGATCTCATATTGTCTAATTGGTTGATATATCATGTTGCATTAATACGAAATTGACATGTGATATGATTAAGTATATATAATTAAATATTAAATCATTAATTATGACATGTGTCATTTTGGTATGAATGTAATATCATATATCACGTGGTTAGACAAGAAAATTTGAATTGATCGTAATTATAATTGTAGAAACTTACCATTTGGACCGGTCTCAAGCGAGTTTATAGATCTCTCCAAAAAATAAACTAGTAGAAAACGAGAATGACTCCTTCATAAGAATATGTTGGGTGCATGAGAGAATGAATGACGGTGTATGTGAAGTGAAAATTAAATCGGTACATAAGAAAATTTAAGGTCTACGTCTGTTTATCTTGTTTTTAGTATGTTTTTGGTCTTTGTTTCGTTGCGTCTAGTAATGAGTTCATTTTTTTGTGTGTCATTTTAGTTCGTATTACGCCAGTTTCTTTTGTTTTCATATTTGGTGTAGGATGGTGAGATGAATGAAGGATTGAAGTTGAGAAGATGTCAAGTATGCCGTGAATGCAAAGTTGAGCAAAGCGGAACGAGCCGAAAAGTGCACGGGAGGAGAAACCACGTGAAGGAAGCGAGTCTGGGGGCCAGCGGGCGCTGGGTCCCCAACGCTCGCTCCATGCAGCATGCTTTGAATTACATAAACTACAGGCCAACGACCGTTGGGAACCCAGCGGTCGTTGAGCCTGCAAAAGTTGTGCGCCAACGAGGGGTAAACAGCGGCCGTTGGCTCATCAGCGGTCGCTGTCCACACTTAAGTAGCGGTTATTCGACGGGTTTTAAAGAGAAACCATGTCATTTTGGAGGGATATCTCTCATATTAGACTAGAACTCGAACATAAAAAATATTAGAACTCTCCTTAGAAGTAATTTTACTTGTAATTTCACGTTTAGAATACGGATTTGAGGTGGAGATCGACTTCTCTATCTTAGTAGTGTAATCGTAGTAAGTTTCTTTATTTGGTTTCTTGCTTATGATTATGTGAATGGAGTGAGTAGGTTGAATCTCCACTAGGGTTTGAATATCTTATGGTTATTGATGTTTATTGTTATTCATGCTTGTTGATTGGACTATACTTATTAAATTGTACCGCTTGATCACTGTTGCAATTCCTTAGATGTAGGTTGAGGTCGAGAGATAATCCTTATGTCAGATTAAGATCTAATCAACATCGGTTGTAATGGAAAACGTATTGACCAAATATTCATTTGTTATCTTGAGTTCTTGATTGTGTGTCTTTAATACGAAAGTCGGAGTCACAATCTAATTATAAATACGAAAGTTAGTAATTAGAGAGCTTTTGAGAATTCTAACTATGCGAATGAATGCTTGAATAGTCGTAGCATGTGATGATCCATGTGAATGTTCATACCCTAGAGCCTTAATTCCATATTTCAGTACTTAGTTTACTTATCGGTTTTTTACTTTTAGTTATCTTCACATTTGCATCTGGATAGAATGTTTAGGACCTTTTCATATTTAATATCTAGCACTTGAATTATGAAGCCCTACGAAGCCTTCCACGAGATTCGACTAGGGTCAATTTATCGTGTACTATAGACCTCGTTCAATTGCGAGAACTTAGACACATAATTTAGGTTGAACAAATTTTGGCGTTGTTGCCGGTGAAGGCTTTAGGCGTTCTTGATTTAAGTGCTACTATTGTTGTGTTTATTTCTTGTGAGTGTTTATACTTTTATGTACTTGTGATTTTCTTCTTTTTGTTTCGTGTTCTATTGTTTCATGTTCTCTTGATGTGTAGTGCTTGTTTGTAATAGTTCTTATTTATGTATTTTAGGAATTCTACCTCCCGCAAGTTGCGTTTCACGTGTCTACTGTGGCGATATGGTGTGTATGCACGATAGCCGAAGCTTGAATATAAGATTGGCATCAGTTTTGGATAACGTACATCGCAGGTGGGAGTTGTAACTCGTTAACCTGGACAGGGATAACGGGAACGAACATCTCCTCGATTTGGGATTTCAGTCACACTATTTGGAGGAATCAGAAACATACTGAAGTGAAATGAGCTTAAGGACAATTATGGAGGCAAGAAAGATGCGAGAGCTAGCTAGGCCGGTGATTGGAGCCTCGACATCACCGATTGTTTTGGTGGAAGCAGATCAGAATTACGAGCTGAAGAACATTCACTTTAGTCAGCTACCTTCCTTCTACGGCATGCCGATGGAGGATGCACTGAACTTCATCAGGGAGTTCTATGCTATTGTTCAAACTTTTCCCCTTGGAGGTTTGAATGAAGATCAGCTGAAGATGCACGGTTTTCCCTATACACTGAAGGATAGAGCCAAGACTTGGTTCATGTTGTTGGCGCCCAATTTGCTGCAAAATTGGAATCAAGTTTCTGAGAAGTTCATGTCCAAGTTGTACCCGAATTAGAAGACACAAGAAGTGAGGTCACAACTGGTGACTTTCACATAGATGGAAGGTGAGCCCCTTCACGAGGCGTGAGAAAGATTCAAGGGCCTCCAGATGCAGTGTCCTCATCATAACCTTTCTCCAGAGCTGCTCAATTAGTTCTTCTACGAAAGCATCCACCAAAACTTCCAGTATATGGTGGACAATGCAGTCGGAGGTGATATTGGGAATAGAACTGCGGAGGAGCTGACTGATATATTCGAGAACATGGCAGGGAATTCTCAGCAAAGAAGCTCTGGAGGCAACAAGAAGAAGGTGAATGAGGCTACTTCTAGCACTGGTATGGTGAGGCAGTTGGCGGAGCTCACTAGGCAAGTTCAAGCTATCAGGACTGCAGATGAGTAACCAATGAGGACCCCTGTGAAGGAGACGTGGGATTTGCGGCGAGTTTGGGCACGGTGCAAACCTGTGTGCACGTGCAGTTGATTCCAGTGTGGAATATGAGGAGCAGATGAATGCTCTTCAAGGCTTTCAACCACGACCCAAGTTCGATCCTTACTCGAACACATACAATCTTGGTTACTGGTATCACCCTAACTTTTCGTGGAGGTCGCAAGCACCACAAGGGCAACATATGCCACCTCAACAAGGTTTCCAAAAATTTGTTCCACCAAAAGGGCAACAACCACCTCAGTCCTTTCCGAAGACTTCAGTCGAGGAAACTCTCAACAAGGTTATTGAGTAGAACAACAAAAGGTTCGAAACTGTAGAAGCTTCTATGAGGAGGATTGAGACTCAAGTTGGTCAGCTGGCCGAGACAGTGGGAGAGTTCGTACAAATCAATAGGAAGGACAAGCTTACTAGCCAGGCTAAGTAATTAACGATGATGAAGGCGTTGAGCTTAAGACATTAAATGAGCGCTCCGTGGGAGACAACCCACGTTTGATATTTAGTTTGCATTTTCTAGTTTATTGTTGTTGAATTAAGTTTGTGTTTTTATTTCTAGTTTAGTTCCTAAGTAAGAGTTCTAATCAGATGTTTTGTCAAGTTGTAGGGAAAATGTCAGAAGATTAATGAAGGTCGGAAACGGGGTCATGATAGAGAAAGAAAGAAGCAAGCGCGAGGTCCAGCGGGCGCTGGATGCAGAGTTGAAGCAGTTCAGATCCGTAGATCCACATCAATTTTTTAAGATTTAGGTCTTTCAAATTTTGGACCCAACAAATTCAGACCGAATGTGGAGTTTTTAATCTTTTCAAATATATAATTTGGAGTTCATATTTCGAGACTCATATCAGGTCTAGATTTGGCCGGTGTACCCTGCCTATTTAATTATTTATTATATATATATATATAGTTATATTATTTTAAATATAATTCAAGCAAACTATAAATCTCGTTTTTATTTTGAACTCATCTATTCTTTAGGATTTTGATGACATGATATTGAAAATAGTGCAACACTTAAGATTTCCTTGAATATTTTATATTTTGATTTTAATCGTAATCAATTTCTTTCCAACTCTTTTGGAACATAACCATTGTTAAAATATTTATAAAAAAAATCATGATTTATTTTAACTTGTTGTAGTGCTTTGTATCAATCGTAGTGATTTTTGATCTATTGTTATAATGTTGTTGATTTAGATTGGTATCTTAATTTTATTATCTATTTTAGTATATTTAGAATTTAAAAATTATTTTAAAAAATAAAATGTATGGATATTCGTTAGACCCGCGGATTCAACGAATCTCATGAATCTAGACACGAATTTCGATTTTTAAGATCTAATGAATTTGAACTAAAGTCAAAATTTTCGAATCTAAATTGGGACCAAGCCGGATCTAGTCTATTGTCATCCCTTCGTGAGACTATCTTTCACTTTTAAAAGCACAAATTTCACATAAAAAATTACTAAAATATGATGGAATTGTAAAGGCTCAAAAAGCTTTGGAAAAATGGATGTAACTGCAAATTTATTCAAAAGTTTTGGGATGTTTTGAAATGACATTTTGGTGCTTTAGATGATAATAAAGTCACTCAAAGGTACAAATCCATTCTTCATCAACTTGATCAATGATCCCTGTATGGTCCTTAAGCAAATAAAGATTGAAAAATCTAGACTTATCCATTATTATTAGGGTTGTAAATGAGTAAAGCGAACCGAATATTACTCAATTCGGCTCGTTTAGAATATTAGTGTATTTGAGCTTGATTCGAGATTTTAACATATTTAAACTTGGATTGATATATAGTTATTGAATCCGAGCTTGGCTTGAGCTTTGATTGTGGAAAACTCGATAACATTTTTGAGGTTGGGCTCGACTTGTTTGATAATCATATTAATGGTTTTCAAACTCGAGCTTGACTTCAGGATCAACTCGAACTCGAATTTGGGCTCAGTTTGAACTCGTATAAATATTTTGTTATTGGAAGATAGCTATTGTAGTTTGATGCTCGATTGAATGTTTGATTAAACAAGCTCGTAAATGCTCGTAAAAAAACAAACTTGAATATGACAGCGAACTCAACGAACCGAACATTGTGAGACTCATATTTGAATCGTTTAGCATTGAGTCAAACTCTGAACGAATGGTTTTTTGAACCGAATTTTAAATAAGTCACCGGGAGCTCCATGCGTAACTGCCCTACTTATTACAAGTGTTGGAAAAATTCATCCCAGATTCTCAATCAACCAATCAGCCTTCGTGAGAGAGAGACAAATTATAGACTCTGTGTTGGTTTTCTTGGCAGCCAACAAGACACTGAAAGAGGCAAAAAAAAGAGAATAAAATAATGAATATAAGCAAGATATATGAAAACATTAAACATAACACAAAATTTACGTCATTCACTAATTATGTGTTAGTTACACCACAACCACAGACATAATAGATGAATTTTATTAAATAGAGACAACCTAAGAGTTACATAAATCATAATTCAAAATGGTTAGGTTATAATATAGTATTTCTTGTAATTAATAGATTAAGTGATTGGATTTAACCCACATCTCGTTATATTTTGTAAGTTTCTGCTTTCTAATGTGTTATTTTTAAACTCGTGCGTTTTTTTACTTAAGTATGATGAATATATAATTAATGTTTACTATAAATAATCGAATAAATATCAATAACAGATACTCGTTTAGGGAAAAAAAACATAATTTAATTTGTAATAAAAGTTGTTAAATTCAAGAGTGTGAAATGGAATTAGAAAACTAAAATATAATGACTCCGTACGACCCGAAAATATAATTATATAAGACAAATTTACTAGTCGGCCCGACCCGTATGGTAAATTGGGCAATTTGGGCCCACTGGTTTCTGGAGCTTCAAGTTATAAAAGGCAAATAATCATGGCCTATATTATTTAGAAAATTACCGCAATCAACTTGTAATAAAATTGTAAACTCTAGCTATAATTTGATAAGAGTATAAAGAACACACGCCTGCATTATTGGAAAGAAAAAACAAAAAACAAAAACCACATGGTTATAGAGCTCATTAAAATTTATATTGTATTGATATTTTTATCTTCATTTTAAATGTAGAGTGCAGATAACGAATATTAATTAATGGCATTGAGAATAAGTAGGTGGTGTTGGACATTTTTGTCAACAAACTAATTTGGCAAGAAACAATAATCATAATTTTGCCTCACTCCTTGTCCTACTACTCAAAGATTTTACTGCAAATCAATTTATGGTAAAAATTGTGTGTCTGAAGCCAGCCGCCTTATAATTTTAGATTTAGTGCATTAAATTTATAGGTTCTGTACCTAGATTTGGATATACTTGATTATTGGCCATAGATATTCGATTGGATTAATATTAATTTATAAAATTATTTAATATCATTAGTTTATTACTATTTGTTGATATAAATATATAAATTACTTAGTACTAAATATATAGTAAAAATGGATAATTATGTTGACTTGTTTATGATAAACTTGTTATCCAAAAATAAATTTACAACTTGATATATACACACACATATATATATATGATAAATATTAAATCCTCGTAAACTTGTTTATTAGTAAACTCGTACTAACAACTTGATATTTTTTTTGAATATATTTAAATTTAATTTATATACTCATATTCGTTCTAAAGTAAAGTAAAAATAATTATAATACTCATTATTATTAAAAGTGTTCACAAGAATCGTAATCGGCAGTTCTGAGAATCGAATCATAAAAAATTAAAAAAATTATGATTAATATGATTTTTTTAATCCCAAAATTATGAGAATTTAGATAAATATGAATTGAGTGATTTGAGAGTGCCACATAGGATTTGAATCATAATAGTATTAATAATATATATATATACACATATATATACATATATATATATAGTGATATATTAAAAAAACATGAATTGAATTCAATACTTGCTTGAACAAATAAATAAATAAGTGTGTATATCTTTAATTAGCATGACAAATAATTATGAATGTTAATTATATTGATTATATATGGATTATTAGAATAGTGAGATAAATTCTCATTAGATTTTATACAATTTTTAAGGGTTGAGGTGGATAGTTTGGTTTGAATTTGTATTATAATATAGACGATATACGGCCGAAAAATCATCAATTTGATTGAATTATCAAATATGCATAGAAATATACTCACTGACTATTTTTTTATATTAATGTAATGCCCCGCCTTTCTACTTCCGAATAAATGAGCGAATCACTCGGAAGTTCCAATTGGTATTCGCATTTCGAGACAAACATTTCGATAAATAAAATAAAATGTCTTAGTTAGTAGTAACACATGTGAAATCAATATAATCCTTAGTAAAAAAAAAAAGGGAGTTAATGAGTACAATACTACTTATAAAGAATTATTAATAGTTATTAATGGTATTCAATACAATCACTAAATGTGATTGGCATTTAAGAGCCAAAATCCTAATGATAGGTATTTAATACAATCATTATAACAATTAATGAAGATTCAAAATATTAGATGTAATTAATGATCCTATTTAAAGAAGTATGAGACTTATTAGAATATAGAGGATGATCATTGATGATTATGAAGAAGTAGAATATTAATGTCAATCTCAACCCATTAACCTAATCCAGTTTAAGCTGTGTATTTTCGTTAATCTGTGTAATTAAATTGTTAAAACAAGATATAATAGACAAAAAAAGAAGAAGAAGAAATATATATATATATAAATGGACACGCACACACCATTATGTATTACAATCAGTGGTAAAAAAAAAAAAAGAAAACTGAGTTTAGGATACAAAAACATAATAAAAGTTGTTTAATCTAGAACAAGCATAGTACAGCCTTCAGATCAGAAAGAGATAAATTCCTGTTTTAGTAAAGAAGTCTTAGAAATATGGAGAAACTGCCGAGCTGTGAGGGAAAATAGGAGCAAGAACCTGCTCCTTCCCCTGCCTCCATACCACACCAACTTATACCTGCAACAAGGAACATAATCAACAGCTTTACAGGTCTAAGAAATAGCTGCATTAGAGGCCTTCCTAAAGA
>JAPKLX010000011.1:1387229-1446875 GCA_026898415.1 Leonotis leonurus
TCACGTTTACCCGGCTTTACTAGAATTAGTAGAAAGCGGGTGTGACAATTAATGAAAATGATACTTAGATATGAAATAATAATTAATACTCCCTCCGTCCCGGCTCAATTGTCCCGTTTTCCATTTTGGGGTGTCCCATTTGAATTGTCTCATTTCCTTTTTTGGATAAAAGTTGTGAGAGTAATAAAGTAGGTGGAAAGTAGTGAGAAATAGTTGAGAAAGAAATAAAGTGAGTATTGGTATGCGAGCCAAAAGCAAATGAGACAATTGAGGTGGGACGGAGGGAGTATAAGATATGTGAATAAATAAGAATATTCTACACTATTTTATATTTAGATATTATTATTTTAATAAAAAATAATATTCATTGAATTTTTATTATCTATATTCAAAAATATATGTGGGTTGTTCAAATAATAAAATAATTAAAAGTTTGTTATAATAATTATATGTAATAAGCTATATATATTAAAAAAAACATTTTCAAATAATGTGAGCTTTAGAAATTTTTATATAATATATTTTTATTAGATTTGAAAAACATATAATCAAATATAGAAATCTAGACATTTTCATATAATTTATTAATTTTCATTAAATTTTAAAAGATTGTACATAATATATATAAGTTATTATTAAATTAGTTATCAAAATATACATATCAAATTAACATATCACTATGAGGTGGTTTGGTTTGTAGGATATGATTAATAAGATATATAAGATTATCATCTTTAAATCTATATCTTCATATCCATAATCATCCATCTCCTTATGAATTTAGTCATTTTTTATGCCTCATAATCACTCAAATGATTGATTATGTAATCAATTCAATTTTGATGTAATTATATAATCAAGCATTTGAGTGATTAAGGGACATAAAAATGAATTAAATTTATAAGGAGAAGAAGGATTATGGATAAGAAGGTATAAATTTAAAGGTGATAAATCCTATCAATCAAACCAAACCACCCATATATATATTATATTTATTAAAATAATACTTAAATATGGAATAGTATATAATACAATATATGATTTATATAGAAATAAAAACATAACATAAATATCATATGTCTACATGGAAAAAAGAATATATAATATTATATATGATTAATATATAGATAAAATTTCAAAAATCTAGAAAAATAGGCAAAATTAAATGGGAAGCTGAGAGAATTTCAAGGAGTGATGTGGATAGCTAGGTCTGAATTTGTATTATAGTATAGATATTCACTAAAATTTTAAATTTTCTCCTACTTAATTATGACTTAAGCATGTTGATATACTCCCTCCATCGCAATTAGGGGTGAAAACGGATCTGATACGGGCGGATAGTGCTTGTCCCGTATCCTAACTCATATTTTTTCTCGGATTCAGATTCGGATACGAGAAAGCCGGATTCGATACGAATATGGATTATTCGGGATACGGACACGAGACAAATATGGTACAGATCCGGGTCGGATTCGAATAAATATAATCGGATAATATATTTCATACAAAAACTGTTGACACAATATTTTATAGAAAAACTAATACAAATTATAAGAATTGTATCAATTAAAAAAAAAATACAATTTTTAGAATCAAGACAGTACAAAATAAATTAAATAAACACAAAATATCTACCAATAATGAAATATGCATCTTGAAATATAATTCGAGAATTCAAAATCGGCAAAAAGTAGTCTGCAAAGTTCAAATGATAATTATGTGTGACAATATGCTCACACAAAGTTTAAGTGACATTATATGTGACAATATGCTTACACATTATTATAGTGAGGGTAAATGTTCAGTTGCTTGTAGTGATATATATAATTCCAGACATTCATAATTAAATTTTAAAATAACATTTAGCAACTAAACTAAAATCAACATATTTATATATATATATATATATATATATTATAATAATAATATAAATATTTAAAAAATTCGGATATCCGAATTTGTTATGCGGATAATATCCGACAAAATACGAAAAATTTCGGGTACGGGCGGATATCATGTAATCCAAATCGGATCGCGGATCCGAATTCAAATTTTTGGATTCGAATCCGAATTTGATGGAATACTGATTTTTCATCCCAAATTAAATCTCGATCGGATATGGTTTCGGATCGGGCGGATAATATCCACCCAGATTTCATCCCTAATCGCAACTAAGATTAGTGGTATTTCTTTTTGGACTGTCCTAAATAAGATGAGTCATTTCTTTTTTAGTATACTTTTATTACACACACAAATTTAAATAATATATATTTTTATTATTACTTTATACTTTAAACATACACTTAATATATATTTTTTAATTATCGTGCCCAAAAAGTATGTCTCATCTTAAACAACACGGACGGAATATTAATTTTCTCCTAATACTCATGTATGAATCTACATATAAAAATAGTATAATCAACCACTTTTCAAATATGTCTCTCAATATATCTATATATATCACTTTACATTTTAAATATCGACTCTCGTCTAAAGACGAATATTAATCATTTATTTAAATCATAAATATTGCAAGGTCTCAAATTTTTACATAAATTAAGTTTAATCTTCTCCTTCTAAATCTTCATCACCAACAATAATATCTTAAAAATCATCTATAACATCCTCAATTAACCTTGTGTTTATAATTGCATCTTAATTTCTTCATCATCATATCCTAATTTATTGACTCAATTATCTGATAGTATTTTTTTTTTATAAATTTTAATTTAGGGTGAGTTTAGTATGGTAGATGAGATGATGAGGGAAAAAAAAATAGTAAGGCTTCAATAGTAAAAAAAATCATTTTGGTTACTATTTAACTTAGAGAAGTTATAAGACCACTTTGATGAGATTATTTATGTGTCTATAATAGTGAATTAATAACGGATCTTACATTTTATATCGGATCAGAGAGATGAACGCAAAATCCTACCAAACAATAGATGAAAAATAATTATTTATCTTATCTATCTTGTCTTGCTTCATGAATCCTACCAAATTCACAGAATGAAATATTCAGTTTTATTTGAAAATTTGAGAACGTGCAACCAATTCATGATACTGAAGTTTTTTTGAAAGTTCATGTTTAATATGATAATTGAACCAGAATTTGTGTATATTAATATAATTAATAATTTAAGATTTTTTTAAAATTTTCAAAAAGAAATTTATAGTTGTAAATTTGGTGCTATGATAATACTGAGTTTATGAAATTAATGTGCAGATGATGAGTATCTTATCGTATCAACATATTTTTAACGTCAGCTGCTGACAAACGGCACCCCTTGCCGTCACATCCAATATTAATGTTTTTTCTTTTTCTTTTTCGATTATTTTTTAATATTATCCTCTCCGTGTATCAGGTATTTGCACACTTGGATTCGACACGAATTTTAACGAATGATATGAATGTATTATAAGTGGAGTAACTAATATAAGTCCGCAATATTTATTAATTAAATATGTATATATAAATAAAAGAAAAACTAGTAATTGATTAATAAAAAATTAAATATGTTTTGAGTGGAATGAGAATTTCATATTATTTATAATTAAATATATATAATGTGAATGATTAAAAATGTAATAGTGGATATGATAATATAGTATAGTTATTAAAAATAAAAGTGTATAAAATTTTTATGAACGAAGTAAAATGGACAAATATACAAACGGAGTACATTTTTTGCATGGAAGTCTAATAATATGAGCTAATTCGACTTTTATTGTGTTCCTTAAATGTGCCTTTTCAAGTAAAATAAATAAATATATAATTCATTCAGTCACGAATTATTCATTTGACTAATTCATATAAATTTTTATTCATTTTTTTCTCTAAGAAATACTTTTTAATTTTATAAAAATAATTTAATTAAATAGAATAAATTAAATAAGATTTAAACTATATTTAATACACAATACATATTTAGGTTAAATTACTTTATTAAAATGCATGTTTGATCAAAATGACTAAAAAAATTAAGAACAAAGAGAATATTATGTGTATTATTTGAGGAATTAAATGTATTTTCCTAATTGCGTAAAATGGAAAAATGAAAGTGTAATGTATAGAAGAATGAAGTATTTACATGGTTCAAACTTCAAACTTCAGTCAATTCTTATTCAAAAATGGAGTGCAACATACTCGATATATTTTGATTTTAAAATATAAATTAAAATATCATTATTTTTTGAAATTCTTAAAATCGTCCTTTTATTCTAAATATCATCCTTTTAAGTTATTCTAAATTCTTAAAATCGTTCACCCAATGGCGGATACAGGAAGGAGGGGGAGGGGCTTCTGCCAAAGTTTTTTTTTTTTTTTTTAACTATTGTAAACTTTTTTGAAAATGTCAAAAATTAGCTCCAGCCCCTGCAAAGTCGACAATGTTGAAGAACGAATCTCCGGAGGATGGAAGATGACAGGGGCTGAACTTACGAAGAGGTAGAGAGAGAGATGAAGAAAAATGGATCAGTTCACTATATTTGTCTGCAAACAGAATAGGGGTAGAGAGAAAGAAGAAAGAGTCAAAGACAAATAAAAAGTCAAAAGTTGTCTTTTAAAAAAGTGCTACTAAGAGTACACACGTTTTTTTTTAATACTCCTATATTGTCACTTTTAAAAAGTGATATATAAAACACCATTTAATATTTTAATATTCAATTCTACCTTTTTACTTCCACAAAGAAAAATAACGTGATTTGTCTTCTTCTGAATTCAAAATCCCACTGAGGCACTGACTTCTTTCTTTCGCTTTCTTCGGTAAGTTTTCTTCTGTTCTTTATTTTCTTTTGATTCAATCATGTAAAATTTATTTGTTTACTACTATTCTTTAGTTGGTTTTGGTTATTATTTTATCATGAGAATATAAGTATAATATTTTAAGTTTAGTTTAATTAATTATAGTTTCAGTTAGAGCTTAGAATTAGGGTTCTATTTGGTTATTTTATAAATTATGATTGAAATTTAAATTTAAATTATTAATAAAAAGGATTACATTTGTTTATGTAGAAGATGGAGCGTTTTTTCCAAAAAAAGCGTAAAGGTGGGTCATCTTCTTCTCCAAGTGAATCTATTGTTGAATCAGGGGAAAATCATACCCGAGTTGAATTAGATTTGAATGAGATTGTTGGTGATCCGGGACTACGAAAACCAATAGAGGAGTTCGATATTGTTATTCGGGATCAAGTACGGAGGGAGTATTTGATGGGGCCGTGTCAACCAATTGGACATATGTATCCGAAGAAGAGATATGGTATTCAAGAAAGGAGTTTTCAAGATGTTTGGTATAAAAAATTTATATGGTTAGAGTATAGTGTATCAAAAGACGCGGCTTTTTGCTTTTGGTGCTATCTATTTAAGCAATCAGATAAAAGGGGTCGATATGCAGAAGATGCTTTTACAAAGACAGGCTGTAACAACTGGAAAAATGCATTAGAAAAGTTCAATTGTCATATTGGGTTCGTGAATAGTTGTCACAATAATGCTAGAATTCAATTTGAAGCTTTTCAGGATCAAAGGCATAGTGTGGCAAATATGTTTCGATCAAATGATCGCCAGATGGGAGTTGCATATCGTGCTCGTTTGACAGCATCGCTGGACGTGACTCGTTTCCTTTTGAAGCAAGGGTTGCCTTTTCGTGGACACGATGAATCAAGTAGTTCTTCAAATCGAGGTAATTTTCTTCAATTGCTTGATTGGCTTGGTCAACATAATGATGATATCTCAAAAGTTTTGGGTACAAATGCTCCTGGTAATAATCAAATGATTGCCCCACTAATTCAAAAGGAATTAGCAAATGCTTGTGCTTCAGAAGTCACACTTTCCATTGTCAAAGATATTGGAGATAAAATTTTTACAATTTTGGTTGATGAGGCTCGTGACGTTTCAATAAAAGAGCAGATGGCGGTTGTTTTAAGATATGTGAACGATAAAGGATGTGTGATCGAGCGATTTCTGGGAATTGTTCATGTGGCTGACACTTCTTCTCATTCTTTGAAATATGCTATTGATGATCTATTTGCGAAGCATAATTTATCTTTATCTAAAGTGAGAGGTCAAGGATATGATGGAGCTTCGAATATGCGGGGTGAGTTCAATGGATTGAAATCCTTAATATTGCAAGAAAATCCATATGCTATGTATATCCATTGTTTCTCTCATCAACTTCAATTAGTGATTGTTGCTGTTGCAAAGGGTATTAGGGCTGTAAAGGATTTCTTTAACTATGTCTCCATGATTGTGAATGTGGTTGGAGCATCTTGTAAGAGGAAGGACCAACTTAGAAAGTTGCAACATGAAAGATTAGTTGAGCAACTCAACAGTGAAGAAGTGACTAGTGGAAGAGGCAAAAATCAAGAAACTAGTCTGGTAAGACCTGGAGACACTCGCTGGGGATCACATTACGTTACATTTCTTCGTCTATGCTCTATGTGGCCTTCAGTTGAGAAAGTGTTGGAAAATGTAAGCGATGATGCCACTTCTTCTGATAATAGAAGCACTGCTGAAGGCTTGATTGAGATGATGGATAGTTATGAGTTTGTCTTTACTTTGCATTTGATGAAACATTTGTTAGGAATTACCAATGAGTTGTCTCTTGCCTTGCAACGAAAAGATCAAAATATCATTCAAGCCATATCATTGATCCGAAGTGTGAAAGGTCAATTGAATAATTTTAGAGAGGATGGATGGGAAATCATATTTGATCAAGCAAATAGATTTTGTGAGTTACACAATATTTCAAAAGTTGATATGGAAGACATCATACCACGACGTGGTCGCAAAAAACATGGAGCAGAACTTATCACGAATTTGCATCATTACCGTGTAGAGATTATTTATCAGGTATTACTTCTAATATTTTAATTATTATTGTGTATCTATATATTTAATTCATTATTAACTTTATCATTGTTGCAATGTCAAGGTTGTTGATTTAACGATACAAGAGATGGCCAATCGTTTTTCTGAAATTAGCACTGAATTACTAGAATGCATAGCGTGTCTTGATCCAAAGAATTCTTTCTCTCAATTCAATGATCATCAAGTCATGCGTCTTGCTACTTTATATTCTGAGGACTTCTCAGCAAGCGATTTTTTACATCTTCCACATCAAATTAGTAATTTCATTGCTAATGTGCGGTGTGATCCTCAATTTGTTGATGTAAGCAATTTGGGAAGTATTGCTAAGAAAATGATCGAAACCGGTAAGCATTCAGTTTTTCCATTGGTCTATCGAATTATTGAGTTGGCATTGGTTTTACCTGTTGCCACTGCTTCTGTCGAGAGAGCATTTTCTGCGATGAAGACTATCAAGACTGACTTGCGAAATCGAATGGAAGATGAGTGGATGAATGACTGTCTAGTTGTGTATATTGAAAAGGATCTTTTTTCAACGATTGAAAACGAGCCGATCTTGCAACGTTTTCAAGCAATGAGAACACGTAGAATTCAGTTGCCACCACTTTAGATTGACGTGTTAGACTAGTTTTGATGTATCATATTTATGCATTTTTATCGCTATTTTTGCTATGATTTTTGATAAATATATAAACAGTGGAGCCCCTGCCAACGTTATTTTCTGCGTCCGCCACTGCGTTCACCTATATACTATGACCACAATTTAATGAGTTGACGATTGATATGATCATATAAATAAATAACTCAATGTATACCAATATCATACCCTGTACATTGCACGAGAATTTTAGTATATAAAATTATTCGAAAGGATGACTAATTCAAAACAAATGCATGTATATAAGAGAGTTGAAATGTTAACTTTTTTTTTTCTGCGTGTTAATTAGAATTTAATCATAATTGTTGATTTGTTTTATCTGCAATTATATTTTATTCGACTATTTTTTTTAATATCATTTCATTATTTTATATCTTTAAACATTATAAAAGTAATTTTCTATTATTATTATTAATATTATTGTTACTATAGTAATACATCTACAATATTTAATTTTCCAATGTAAATCACAAAAAAAATAAAATCATATTTACATTGAAAATTTTTAACGACGAACTAGCAACGGACAACAAACCTCGTTAATATGAGTTTAGTTAGGTCAATTAACGATGAAGTACTTCAGCTGATCTTAGCACTCCGTTATCCGCCATGCTATGAAGGGACAATGAACATAAATGTTTTGTGAAAGTAAAGTTAAAATATATAGACGCACATAAATAAAAAAGAAATGTGAAACTATCTTGTGTTTAAAAGAAAATTAATCTTATACCTATGCCATTAAAAGCGTGAATGAATATATATTGAACTTTAATGAGATTTTGACAGTATGTTACGAATATAGTTTAAGATTTAGAGTATATAAGAAAAATATATATTTTATATTTTGAACCATTAATTATATCATATATCATTATTTTATCAATACAATAAAAAATATCACATCATTATGTAATAAAAGATTCGAATTTCTTCCAAAGTGATCTTAGCTACGGTCTGCAATTTTATTACCTTCTATAATACTACTAATTAATATGTGAACCATCTTTTGTGTGTGATTTATCTCAATCATAACAATTAATCAAAGAAATAATAGTTATTACTGATTCAACTCAATATGCTAACAAACTAAACTAGAATAAAAAGACTAATAGCTAGGCATGAAGACAACTAATAAATAAACATGCATAATTTCTTCTTTGAAGCATATATTATATAGTTTGTTTGGTCGATCTTTGGCAATTTGTCTGTTACCATGAAGCATATCATGCTGCCCTACCCTAACCTCAACAAGATTACTATAGTGTTCGTGATCAGCCTCCTCAGCCGAGTATCGGACCATCGGTCCAGGGTCGGGGCGGGGCTGCAAACTACAGCTCCCAAACAATGAACAAAATGAATTTGTTCATGTATGATATATTGATATTAGTACATAGCTTGTGATGTAGTTAATTTGGCCTTCTTGCTCTGTTGTGTTTATTACATTTCGAGGTTGGAGTTAATTATATATGTAAAAGAGTTTTTTAATTAAGGTTATATATATGTGTGCTAATCTAATTGGACTTCATGTTTTATTAGATATATCTAAATTCCTCTCATAATTTTGTGTAATAGCTAGTTTTAATTATTCTTGAAAACCAGATCATTTGCAAGAAAATAAGAGCATGTTCATAGAAAAGTGGATCGGACTGAAATATTATTTCAATTTTCGAATCTCTACATTTTTTGTAAGAACAAAATCCCATGTTTCTAGTTAATTAATTTCCAATGAGAAATAGTACTACTATTCTCTCAATAAATCTTTAAGCCCAATTAAAATAAAAGGTGAAGCATATAATAATGTCTCTCTCGTGAAGAACCATGGGAGTATTATTCTCCCATCCCAAACCACACAGTCGCACACTCTACCATAACCATTACTTACTACTGGAATTAAAACAAACAAACATTCAATATCTCTAAAACCAAAAAAGGAAAATCAACTAGAACCAAAAAAAAGAAAGAGCATGAAATTAAAACAAACATTCTGAAAATGAAAAAGGAAAATCAACTAGAACAATAAAAGAAAGAGCAGCAAGTAGGGTCAGAGTTCTTCAAGTATGAAGGGACTCGCATCTGATAATGGTAATGACGTCATTTCACTTGTACCATTACCACTCCACGTGTACTCATTGTCTGAAACCCTGAAAGACCCAAACGCTATTGCTTCTTCACATTCATCTTTTGTACTTGAACACATCCTAATACCTTCCAATTCTGTTGCCACCTCTCTCATTGTTGGCCTTACTTTCCCCTTGGGATTCAAACATCTCACTGCAAGCCTTGCAACTCCAACCACTTGTTCCTTTTCACCTGCCTTACATACTCGAGCATCCAGAATCGCACCAAGATTGTTAGCTTCCATGGATTCCAGCAAAAGTGCCGATAGATTTGCATCATCGTTGTTTCCGCTTCTGTTCAAGCTTATCGGCCTTTTCCCCGTTAAAAGCTCCGCCAAAACCACACCAAAACTGTAAACATCGCTCTTATCTGTGAACTGACTCGACAGAAAATACTCGGGATCCAAATAGCCAAACGTCCCCCTAACCATGGTGGTTAGGTGAGTTTGATCCACCGCAACGACCTTGGAAGTTCCGAAATCGGAGACTTTAACGACGAACTTCTCATCTAGGAGGATGTTGCTGGACTTGATGTCTCTGTGATAGATAGGCACGGTGGATGCAGAGTGCAAGTAGGCAAGTGCCCCAGCTATGTCTGTTGCAATCTTCAAACGTATGCTCCATGTAAATGGGAACTCGACTTTGGGATCATGAAGGAGATCGAAAAGCGTCCCGTTAGGCACGAACTCGTAGACGAGCAGAGGAGCCTCAGTGGCCAAGCAGCAGCCCAACAATTTAACCACATTCCTATGGTTGATCTGCGAGAGTATGACAACCTCGTTGATCAACGGCTCCAACTGATCGTCTTGGACAAACTTGAGTTTCTTGATAGCGACGATATTTCCATCGGATAACATTCCTTTGAAGACGGTGCCTTGAGCTCCTTGTCCGAGAATCCGCTCCTTGCTGAAGCGATTGGTGGCTTTCTCCATCTCTTTTGCATGAAAGAGTTTAGTTCTTTGAAGAGGGCAGGTGGTTTCGTCATTGGAATGATACTGGGAGAGGAGATTTCGAAACATTCTTTCTTTACTCTTGCTCTTTTTTCTTTCCTGCAATAGCTTACGCAACCTGGAAAATATTGCCAGCACTACCAGTATAAACCCCAACCCTGCTCCCACGCCTGCATGCATTCAATCAATTAATAAATTAATTAATCAGAATGAACTGAATATATATATGTTATACAGCTAGCCTAGGTAGCTAGCTAGGTACCTGCCAAGGGATAGATGAGTTGATAGGGGGGACGCCAATAGCAGCCGTTGGCGTCGTCATGTAATCCTCTGCCGGAACCGGAATAGCCCTTTTTACATTTGCAGGTATAGTTCCCTGCAGGTTTATTCGTACACGTTGCTTTTCGATGGCACGGGCGGCTAGTTTTATTCTTACATTCGTTAATATCTAACCAATGCAACACAACAACACAATCATCTAATTAGATAGAAACTAGCTAATCTTACTACTAAGCAAGTAAGTTAAGTAAATGAACCTTGGCATCCGTGTGGGAGGTAAGCGTTGCCATCGTATCCTGTCTTGCACTTGCAGAGGTATCCTCCAACATTACTTAATTTATTGTCAAAGTCTGTACAGTCAGTATTGTCCTCATGACATGCGTAAGTAGTGAGATTCTTTTTTGCTTGGGTGCATTTCTGTGGGCCGATTGTCCAATCCAGCAGCACCGAGGGTATGTTGTTATCCACCCAATCTATACTACTGAATTTTTTTGCTGTATCAAGATCCGACAACTGATATGTAAATTTTTTATTCTTCCAGCTCTTCTTATCCCCTATAAAGGCAAAACTGCTCGAGAATAGCTTGCTGTTTCTCCAATTCCCATGTACGTCGCTCAAGTTTACCTTCAGGTTGGTCGTGCCTGCACCAAATGCAACGCATATATTTATAAATTAAGAATAAGTGATTTGAAAGATAAAAAGAGGAGGGGCTTGAGTGGATTACCTTTAGGAAGAGGGCAATGGCAACAGCCGAGGCCAAGGCCAATGCCGTTATCCTCATCGGGGCAATCTGCGATGCGTGTCTTGTTCGGACAATATGAGACGCAGCCGCCTCCAAAACTCCGCTTACCTACACCGGTGACGGAGACCATATCATCGCAACCGATGGCTGTGAGCCAGTTGTCGTCGGAGAACATATACCGAGTTCCTGAGAGGTCATAAGGACGGATAGAGATATTTCCGCCCGACCCATAGTGGGAAAGAGCCAGATTCGGGAAATTGACCCGAACCTCTTCATCGGTTATGTCGATCACTCGTGTCTTAATAAGGACGATGTAGGCGTTTGGCGGGTGGGTGGAATTATTGCAATGGATTTCGAATGATGGCTCCATGAAGCAACCCGGCCCTATTCCAAATGGATAGGGTATCGCTACACCCCCACACCATTTCGGGCAACCCGGTTTGACTGCGGGTAGTGTAAGTACGGCTGAGGAAGATGGTGGAAGGTGAAGCAATTGCAAGATGATGATGATGAAGAGAATATGCTGCATAAACTTAAACATGTTGTAAGATCGATATTATTGGAGTTTGAATGCAATGCTGGATTTCTGAAAACCTATACTCAGATTATATATGCATAATTACATACAGTGATTGAGAGGGTTGCATTAAAACCGTTCTCATCCTTTACTTGCTAGTTGGTGTCACATTTATGTTCATTGCCTGCCCTCTTGGATTTCTTTTAATAAGATACATCTCTCGATTTCAATTATATATATACTCAATTTTGTACTCGTTCATTAGGTCGACTCACTTCGAATCCTATTTTTTTCCTATATAGATAGATACTTTTTTTTTCTTCTTCTGGTTTTAGGTATATGTTTGGTGCCAAGATTTATAGTTGGCTGTAGCTTTCATTTGAAAAACAAAGAAAACTATTTGAGACTAGGTATTTTGTTTTTTACTTTATAGACAGTTTAATGACGTCGGGCAAAACGCGTACAAATGGAGGCTTTCTCTGCTGGGCGTGCAAACCTAATATCACAAATGATGCCTTTTATCTTTAAATCAATGAAGGGATTGAGTTTGGTTTGACAAGAGTGGACATATTTCTATCTCTAGAAGTTTGATCCCTATCATCCCTTGGTATCTTTGTCGAAATTAGTTGGGGAGATGCAAAAAGTGCGATTTGGAGGCGCTTCTCAGAATGAAAATGAGGTTCTAATTTTCACATAGACTAGGAGCTTTGTCTGGATTATGAAAGAAGTCCTAATACAGGAGGTGGTCTCTACTTACAGTAAGAAGAATTGACTTACCTCCACATTTTTATTTCTCTCTTGACCCGGGGGACTTCTTTATTTTTACACAAAAACTAAACTAAACAAGGCAAACTCAGTTAGGTTCATACGAGGAAAAAAAAATCATATCAAATAAATGAGAATGAATATATAAAATTAATGGTTGAGATTAATTGGATTTAATATACATATTTTTCTTTATTTTAGAAACATGAGATTAATTTTTAAAATAAAGTTATTTTGCAGATGAAATCACAACTATTGGCTTGTTAAAATGAATGGTTGAAATCTTTTCTCATTTCTCAACGTATTGATCATTTATTATATTATCAAAATATATATATATAAAGATATCAAGAAAAATATTTGAGATTATTTAGTTACTCAAAATATTTTAGTAGCACATGTAAGCTTTAAATGTTTATTGTTTATACTAAGTATCGGAACATTAATACTAGAGTTCATTGTTATACTAAAAGTTATGCCCAACTATTTTTAGTCATATACCTTGCATAATTTTTTCTTTTCCTCACAAGATATATCTCGCATCAAACCACCATTCTATTAGAACTTTGACGCCCTTATTATGCAAACTTTCATCTGTTAATACTATATAATAGTTAATATTTTGTGAAAAATACAATTATACTCCCTTCTTATACCAAACTACTTTACAATTTAGCTCGATTAAGATTTTCATATAGTACTTTGACTTTGTATAAGAAAATGTATGATAAATGTAATTTGAGTATTTGTAGGAAAATATGTAAAAAATATATTTTAAGTATATATATATATATATATAAATATATATATATATTAATAATTTTTTCCTAAATTACCAAATTTTATGTACAAAGAAACTCATTGACATGCCAAAATGATGAAAAGTAAAGAAGTTGTGTGCACAAAATGAATACTAAGTACGAATAATATAATTTACATTATTCATAGTAAAAAATGACTAAAATTTATCTTTCACCAAGTTTATGATTAAAATTCATAGTACAAATTCGTCTCCCCCTTCCTTTTTCCTATCTTTTTAAAGGCCCATTTCCCACACTGTCACCAAAATAAATCCGTTAATTGTCGACGTTGCCGCCGCAGCCAAAATAAATCCGTTAATTGTCCACGTTGCCGCCGCAACCATGTAGATTGGGCTACCACCACCACCATGCCATGTCCTTTGCCCACCATCATAATCACCACCTCCTCAGCTTGCCGTTGCCACCTGTCTTGGTCAGTAATCCACCACTCTCTCCGCCTTTTTAGCATTAGACTATATTTGATACCTAAGATATAATTACAGTTATAATATTTAGTCCTACTCATGTAATGTAATTTGTATAGATTGAATGTAATTTATTCAACCAAGTCAATAGTGGTGTAACCTTTTTACTTTGAAAAGAAACACAAATAACTAAGCAACCATTATTTAATTTATTATTTGGAAAATAGACTATTCTAAAAGTTGACTCAAAATATTATATATTATATATATAGGGCCATTAGATCATATATATGCATTCGAATATATAATACCAGATACAGGTTATTTATTGCATAACTATGTATATGGCTGCATCGAGAAATAATGATTGGATGGTGACTTATTACTTGCTAAATAAATTATAAATAAAATAGATTATAACAATATGTAGAAGATTCAATCATTCGACATCTACCAAGTGGATCAACTTGTACCGTACAAATAACAAAGGTGAAGGTACAAAACCAGATGCAGTAAAATCACTTTAAAATATTTGATAAATTAAAAAAGTAACCACCTCTCTATCCTAATAAATGTATCTGATTCTGATTTGAGTTAGTAAAAAAATGACTTTCTGCATAATCCCTTTATAATAGGTCACGTAAAAATTATAAATTAATATTTATTAAGTAAATATTATAATTGCAAATAATATGGTAACTTGCTAAACTATGATTTTTTATTTGATTTATATGGACTCTATGCCCCCTTTTTGATAGAATCAAGTAGCCTATTGATTATATTTTCATCGGGTGTCAGACCACGTGTGGAAGTTGCGAATCAAATGCTTGAAATGGCTAGGAGTCTAGACCCCCTGCCAAATGAAGTCTCACTTCATTTTATCCAATTTTACAACTTGTTAAATTTAGAAAGTTGTTGGTTGCGATTTGAGAATATATAGTGTGAGAAATATAGCATACTATTATCGAGATATTATTCAAAAATGGGAAGTGGATTGTTGATCGAATGATTGTGGATGTTAAATTTGGTGCTGAGTAGTTGGCAAGAAGGCCTATAATATTGGTATTAAAAAATGTTTTAGGTTGTGGTGCATTAATCCCCTACTTGTGATTTAATTTTCTCTTATACGTGTTTAGTTGGACGTGTCTTGTATCTTGATGTTGGATGTTTCACCGTTCACATCTCTTATGTCTTTCTTAATATATTTTTTCTTTTCCTAAAAGAATTTTATTTATATTAAAATGGATCTGAAGTTCCAGTGTCAACCTCATCCTACGGATGCAATGTATTTTAGTTAATACATAAATATAAATTTGATTAGTTACAAGTAAAAACACCTCAAAAAAATTTAATTCAACAACAGAATTTTTCATTACTAAAAATAGAAATTTCGTTACTAAAATTTTTAGTAAGAATTTATTCGATAGTAATATTGATGGTTGTTAAAAAATTTAACAACGAAATATATTCATTTACAATATAACAACGGAATTGTAACAGATTTCCATATGGTTTCATCAATCTTAGTAACGGAATTGTAACGGAAAATTCCATTATTAAATTTTAATAACGGATAATTGCGTCACTAATTTCGTTACTAAAATTGAACAATAATTTCATAACAATTTCGTTGTTAATCCGTTAAAATTTAAAAACGGAAAACTTTTATAGTTACTATAAATTGCGTTTTTTGTAGTGGAATGTATTGCTTGGTACATGAATAATATATATATATATATATAGTTAATTATAATAAATTGATTGATATAAGAATTAAACATGGATATATGAATCTATATAATTTAAATATTATTCAAATATTATCAGTCTTAAGAAAATATTCGATGTATTTATATCTATTATTAATAATAATTGATTATTATATTACTCCCTCTGTCCACCAAAATGGTTTACGTTTTGCCATTTTGGGATGTCCATGAAAATGGTTTACATTTAAAACTTTCCTTTTATAGGAAGTGGACCCACCACTTCCACCACACACAACTCAATTTAAAATAATACTTTAAGTGGGACCCAAACTCCACTAACTACTAACAACTAATTTAAAACCATATATAAAGTGGGACCCTAATTCCACTAACTAAATATCCACATTAAAATCAAAACACAATATTAAAACTCGTGACGGGTCAAACCGGAAACCATTTTCATGAACGGAGGTAGTAATATATTTGTAAATGTACTTGTTTCCCAAATCCCTGTTGCCAAAGATATTAATATGTAGAAAATATAGTGTAGATTCAAGGATTTCCTATATAGATATATAGGCATATAAATAATTAAAGCACGCATGAACATACTCAACAATATATTTGAACTTGACAAGTTAAAATGAAAAGACTGGTACTAATGGCATGAATTTTGTAGGGTAGTAATTAACTGCAAATAAATGCCTGGCTTCACTATTCCAACCACATACACTGCTGTTTTAACAGTTTAGATTACAAGTTGCACTGCATTGTTACTTTCCTGAAAAGGGCATCTACATCTCTTTAAAAAAATATAATTATAACATATCTAATAAAATAATATGATAAATTACTCACTCGAAATTAAATTGGTTGATATAAAAAATTTTAATTGGACATGTATGAATCTATTTAATTTAAATGCCTTGAAATATTATCTACCTTTTTTACACATTAATTATAACTTGATCTGAAATTCATTATAAGTTACGAAATTAAGAAAATACTCTGTGAATTAATAAATTATTAATATTTATATAAATTTATAAAATTATTGGTCCTCAGAATTATTAACTTAAAAAATTTACTTTAGATTCATGAACTTTCTATATATGTATATATGCATGCATGAAGGACTAAATACGGAACGTCAAGTTGAACCATTATGCACATAACAATTATAAGATGCAACTTGACATTATGTATATAACGTTGGATGATGCAACTCGACATTAAGTAATCACATGCAGTTCTCATCTTCATGGCAGAAATAATTAAGTTTCTACTTCATCTCTCTTTAATTACAAAATAATTAGTAAAAACCCGAATTCATGTGTTCGTGTGTTGTAACATAGAACACACGAAACCTGAAAAATCGAATTTCTGATATTCTTGTGTTGTAATGAATAATACAATAATCCCGCAAACTCGAGCTCGTAGAGTCGTGTGTTCATGCGTAAAATAATAAAATACATGAATCCCGCGAAATCGATTTATATAGTGTTATACTCACATATGATGTCGTTTTGAGTGACTCATTCACCACATAAGCACAACATCAACTTTAATTGAAAAAAAAAAAAAATTTTGAAGGAAAAATCAAAATTTTCATAATTTTATAATAGATTCATGATTTTAGTTGTTGTAAATTAAAAGGTTAAGTACTCTCTCCGTCCCATTATTCATAACATGTTTACTATATTAGAGTGTCCAAATAATAATGTACTATATTAGAGTGTCTCAATAATAATGACTCGTTTCTAATAAAGGAAACATTTTGCCCCTAAAAAATTAGTCTACTTTATTGGCTCCACCACTTTACAAAAAAAAATAAAAATTTCCTAATACTCATGCCCAAAAACAACGTACCATAAATAATGAGACAAAGGGAGTACCTCTTTCAATGCTTTTAGAAGAATTAAAAGCAAACACCGCATTTTATGCTTTTACCTAGCTAGGTAGTGTTAAAATATGTATGCTATCTGTCGTGACTCAGTGGATTAGTACTCCCTCCGTCCCACTTTGACCAAAAAGTTTGGTCAAAGTGGGACTAATGAAGTGAGAAGAGAGAGAAATAAATTTGGTCTACCTAAAAAATTCTCTTTATGAAATGAGATAAAGTTGGTATATATGCTGGTATACGATATATAAAGTTATCAGAATCATACATTTTGAAACACAGAGAGACTATATTTTGGGTAAAGGTTTAGCAATATCAATGATGAATGAAACACTGAAGAATAAAAGTGCCAGTTAACTATGGTTCTACATGACTAAAATCTATGTTGCTCGGACTCGGGTGTTAGATACAGGTGCAGGGATACGTGTCCGACTCGTAAATTTTCTAAATTTAAGATACGTGAACATGGTTAAAAAGGATCCGAATCTAGGATACGGGTGTGGGGATTCGTTTTTTTATATAAAATAATCATCATTGGTCTAAAAAAGTTATAATTAAATTGAAAGATATAAGTTTTAAACTTGGTAAAGAATTCAATGTAATCAATTTAATTGACGGCATTAGAAAAAAGATGAAGCAACTTGGTGAAAGGCGAAAGAATTAATGGATGTAGAAAACTTCCTAAGTTTTCCGTAATCTGGAAAATGGACCACCGGAAGAGTCCGTAGGTAAATTGACACACCCGGAACGTATCCCGTGTCCGTATCCGTGTTGTACCCGTTGGACACGGGTACTCCACCATTTTTGGAGAGTCCGAGCAATAGAGACAAAAATATATAACCCTTACTAACTGAGATGTAGTTAGCGTTGGCTTTCCACTAAAGCTTTTTTAGGTTTGGATCTACATGCTTGACTTGAGAACAACCAACAGTTGCCTCATGATTTTACCTCCCAAGGGAATAATAATACCATTGACAATTTAAAGTAATCTCATCATCATTTTACATTTATTATAATCCTAATGTACAAGTATATCTCAAACTAACACTTATATTCCAAATCTATCATAAACTATCGCGTAAGATTATATAAGAAACCAAACTGACTTAGTATGTACCACAAAAATTTGATAGTGTTTAGATCCAGATCATAACCCGTAAGACATCATAGAACAACACACCTCCATCACCATCAAACACCACAACTTATGAGATTCTCATCATACGCCACAAAAAAGAAGTTAATCTAATGCACATCGATCCATAGTCAAACCTTAACATATTGTACCAAAACAAGGAAAAGATGTTTCCCACATCAGATACTATAAATAATCAGATAGCAAGCACATTGTACCTTCATAGCTACAAAAGGTAGTTTCCTCAGACATAGGCATCGATCAATGATTTTCTCATTTCATCGACGACAGCACTGGGTTGAGCTTCTCTCAATTTGAACACACTCTCGATAACCGACAACTCAGTAGCAGTTGTGTCCGACCCACAGAAAGCGGTCCAGTCATTGACTGTTAAGCCAGCAGCAATCACGTCGCTACCGCGATTCACAGTCCCAGCCACCAAAGGAACTTGGAGGAGTGTTGAGAGTTCGTCTAGATCCTCTATGGATGTATGAGGATGAACCTATCACAACGGATCTATTTATTATAAAAACAAAGAAAAAAAAAACAAGATTGTTACTCAAACTAAGAAATTGAACTCTTACCAAGCCACCTCTGTTGGAAAAAGCACAGTAACTGCCAACAAGGACATTTTCTGCTATAGCCTGACGGAAAACCTCCACACCGAGGACATCTGCAATTAATTCTTCTGTTTCCTGTGAAATATATTGCATATTGGTAACTCCACTCTAGGTCCATAAAGATTAGAATCTAGTACTACCTCTGTCCACCAATTTTTTATCCAGTTTGACCCGACACATGTCTTAAGATCTCCAAGAAAATATTCAGTTTTAAAGCACAATCATCTTATCAGAAGAACCTCTAAAGGAAAACTAATGGAAGCAAATATCCAAGAAAAGATTCTCATTGAGACAAATTTACAGAGTCAATAGTCTACAAAGTGTTAATACATCTATTTGATACTTATATATGTATTAATGTAATAGTCCTCGTTTAGGAGCAGGAATACTTTTTATATGAAAGAACTCCATTGAAAGTGGATTTGAGCTAAGACCTAATTCACGTACTCTATACATAGATAGTACTGGAATGGATAACTTGAATGCAAGCAAAGTTTACCTTGTCAAGGTCAAGATGTGCAAGAGCAACATGATCATTGCAGGCAATACAGTTCCCTAAAGCAGATAATCTCTCGTCAATTCGCTGAACTACAACTGAATCTGGTAGACTGTTCCTCAAGTGTTGAAGCTCTATCACAGCACAATACAGAAGCAACGTCAGGTCTAAAACATCATAACAACACTATGTAATATTCTCATTCCAAAAGCCAAAACTGTATTATATGGAGACAACAGTTTATCTTGCAACGTTAAAGACCAACAGGAGAAGGTCAGTTTAATTTGTTCTGAACTCCTTACTACAAGCTGCAGAAGCAAATAATCTTAAAAAAATAGAAAAGAATGAAAATACAAATCCAGAAAATATTAAATAATAATGCAGGAGTGCAGGACTATATCACTGACAATAACATAACTTTACTTAGAGAACTCAACGTAATGCAATCTCTGGCCTATAGTAACTGAAACTAGTCATCTGTTTGCAGAACGTGACCATGGATTTACAAAGAGATCATTATAGAATAATCTTATAAAGGACAAATAAATATGGCTAAACAGCATGACCATTCTCTCCGCTCTTGCAAAAAATAATCTTGAACTTATATTTTACAAGTTACAACAATATATGATATTTAACTCCCAATATTTCCAAAACAAATCTCAGAAAAATATATATTCCCCTGAAACTCAAGAGAGAAATAAATAACCTTTCAAAGAAATTACGACATCCAGAAAGCATAAAGTTGATACATATACACAATATACATATAAAAGTAAATAAGCGGGGGCATCACCTTGATCAGTAGTATTGTGAGGCAAAAGCAACCCATTTTTGTTTCCTGCCAAGATAGTGAATTCATTCAGTTGGGTCAGTATTTTGTGTTATTAATTCAAGGAGGCAGTAAATTAAATACAGATAAACTCTAACCTGCACAAAGACGTCCGATGATTCTAGTACCAGCAATGGAGGCTTTAACCACAGGAATCACATCAGCCAGCTCAGCCTCAAATGTGCTGTAGAAATTCTCCGAACCCCCAATTGCAACTAGACAGTATGCATTTGTCAGCTTCGAGAAAACCCCAATCTCGCAATTATTCTCGTACTGCAATCCTGTGCCCCAAAACAAAATTGCAATAAGTCATTGTAGCAATCAATCGTCGGAAAGAATAGTGCAATACTTACTCGTTGCCATATCGAGGAAGAGCACCGAAAAGGATTGGTCGTTGGAGAGTTGTTAGAACTGAATTTAGGGAAACTTTGTTCAATAAGTGAATTCCTCTATTAATTTTCTGTTCTCTCGCGCGAGTTTACAACGAAGATGTAAACTGGAAGAGAAATGAAGTTTACGACAATGTGAATTTAGGGTTTCTGATTTATTTTTGTTTATCAAAGGAAGGTTAGTTTTGGAAGTTTATACTGCTCAAGTATTTTGAAGGGCCCATAATTGTGTTAATTATTTGGTTAAATATTGGGCTTTTTGTTTGATGCTATTGGGCTACAACATCGTATGGAAAAATGAAATTGCCTAGTCTGTGTCATTAATTATCGTATTCCATGATTGGAAATTTGGGGCATCAAATATTACTCCCTCCCCCAAAGATCTTCCCACTTTGACCCGGCACGCGTTTTAATAACATGTGTTGATTTTAGTTGTTAAAGTGTAGAAGTGATAGTAAAGTGATGTTAGTGGAGAATAGGTCCCACAAAAAGTAATATGATATGTAAGATATTGTGAGTGGATAATGAGACCCACATTAAATAAGATGGGTAAAATAGAAGGTTTCCAAAAATAGAAATAAAGTGGAAAGAAAGATGGGAGACGGTCCAAAATAGAAGAGTGGGAAGATCTTTGGGGGACGGAGGGAGTATAATTTACCACAAGCATCCAAGGTGACACAAATGGGGCCCAACGTTTCATCTTTTGATAAACCAAACCATCACGTACACCAAGAAATTGCATTTCCAGCTGCAACACAGCCCCACCAAATTTCTCCAAATATTTAAAGAAAAATAAGGAAAAGGGCAGAAATTCAAAAAGAGGAAATAAATCCCCCCTCTCCTTTCCCCCTTTATTACAAAAGAGATTCCAAACTTTTGCAAATTAACCAGAATCAAGTAAGGAAATTACAGAAAAACCAACAAGCCCTCAAGAAATCTAGAAGTTGTCGCTGGAGAGCGGTGCATGGTCGTGGTGCATGTAGAGGTTGGGGTAGACGAGGCCGGCAAGCCCACCGCCGATGAGTGGGCCCACCCAGTAGATCCAGTGGCCGGAGAAGTCACCGCTGGCAACTGCGGGTCCGAATGAGCGGGCCGGGTTCATTGAGCCGCCGGAGAATGGGCCGGCAGCCAAGATGTTTGCACCAACAACGAAACCAATGGCGATGGGTGCGATTGTGCCCAATGACCCTTTCTTGGGGTCCACCGCCGTAGCGTACACAGTGTAGACCAGTCCGAAGGTGATGATGATCTCCAGCACCACGCCTTGGATTTCTCCTACGCCGGCTCCCACACCGTGGATTGGAATTGCCTGTATTTTTAAATATAAACTATGACGACAAGACCAAACACCATATATATATATATAGAATACTAATTGAGTGTATAGTTTATAGAGACGGTACTTGAGAATATATGATATAAATAAGAGTTGACATACCAAACCGCCGGTGACGAAAGAGAGCAAGTAAGAACCGACGACGGCGCCCAAGAGCTGAGCAATCCAGTAGAAAAGTCCGGTGAGGATGGTGATTTGGCCACCTACAGCGAGGCCGAAGGTGACGGCAGGGTTGACGTGGCCGCCGGAGATGTTGGCGGCGATGGAAACTGTCACAAAGAGAGCGAAGGCGTGGGCTACTGCCACCGCCACCAGTCCAGCGGGGTCGAGGGCGGCGTTGGATGTCAAGCTGTCTGTTCAAAAGTCACAGATTTCACCACACTATCAGAAAAATAAATTTGGAATTTGGAAAGAAAAACAAAAAAAATGTGAAAGATTAACTAGCACTGCATGTGCATGCATGGCTCTAGGGTTAAAGATTTTTATTTTTGGTTAAAACAGAAGTTAAATTCTCTTAATTTACTTTTTTAATAGGAAACAACTGTCAATACTCAAACATGAGAACTGCGCGCAATAGAAAATAACAATTGGGAAAAAAGAAACAATAATAATGTGACTATGTGGATTACTTTCCAAAAATAATAGAAATGCAGTGACAGTAAAAATTCTTGAAATAAAAAATATTAAAGAAAGGGTGGGTGGGTGCTTACTGAAAGCAATGGCAGATCCGACGCCGGCGAAGATGAAGAGAAAGGTGGAGATGAACTCGGCGATGTACGCCTTGATGGAGGCGGCGCTGCACGAGTCATCGAAGCGTCCGAAGGCGATTCCTGGCATTTTTTTTTTGTTTTCGAAAAATAGAAAATGGAGATGTAGATATGAAGAGGAGAGGATATTGTGGGTTTGAGATGAGAGAACAGTTAGTAAGTTGCTATATATAGTAAGGCGAACACGACTTTATCCAAATAGTTTAATGATCGAGCTTCTGGGATTAGGATTAGTATATACCAGATGCCTCGTCACATGAGATAATAGATCAAGCCACAAATCATTAATTTATCCTATCTGGAATCTTCTATCCTAATACTCCCTCTCTCTCTCACTATCTATTCTTAGTCCCAAAAATCAATAAAGCACTCACAGAGTTGGTCAAACAGGACCAACAATATTAAAACGGAGAAAAGAGTATTATTTTATAGGATCGTTCTAGTGTTCGCAGTATGCACAACTTAGCTTGCTAACAGCTAATACGATAATGTCATATTAGCATATGAATTATTATAGTTTTTTTTTGTATTTTTTGTATTGAATAATATTAAATATAACTTAATTAATAAATTCAAGTCGGAAAGTAATAATTAATAAATATTTTATTAAAAATTAATACTCCCTCCGTCCATGATAATGGTTTACGGTTTGACCCGGCACGGGTTTTAATATTGTGTTTTAACTTTAATGGGGATATGTAGTGAGTGGAGTTAGGGTCTCACTTCATATATCATTTTAAATTGGTTGTGAGTAGTTAGTGGAGTTTGGGTCCCACTTAAATTATTATTTTAAATTGAGTTGTGTATAGTGGATGTGGTGGGTCCATTTACTATAAAAGGAAAGTTTCAAATATAACCATTTTCGTGGACATCCCAAAATGGCAAAACGTAAACCATTTTGATGGACGGATGGAGTATTTTTTAACGAAACATGCCATATTATTCACAAACATGTGACCATTTTCGTATTATTTTATTACGATCCATAATTTATGCTAATTGTATAATTTGGGAATTTATAGCAGCCTTCTATCACTACGAAAAAACATCAAACTGGCGACGGAGCTAACGACGGATTCATATTCCGTCGTTAGTTGGTGACGGACTAGCGGCGGATCTCCACAAAATGCCTAAAGACGGACTGGCGACTGAAATTTTGGCACGCATGTTGGCGCCAAAGTTAACGACGGACTTGACGACGGAATAGTCCGTCGTTAGCTATTTCCGTCGTCCGTCCGTCGTTACCCTTAATTATATATTTTTTTAATTTTTTTATTAATGGACGACGGACTTTTCCGTCGTTAAGTCCGTCGTCCAACCCTTTAAATTGGGTTTCTTCCCCATTTCGCAAAAACAGAAGTTCAGAAGGCCATATACCTTCTTCTCCGGTGATTTTTTACCCCCACCGGCGATTCTAAGTTTCCACCGGCCAAATACGTCAAGGTATGTCTATTTCTCCCATTTTGCTTTCCCTCTATCTCTATATCTCTCTATTTCTAATTTTGGTCAATTTTTTGGCTGGGAACAAAGCTGCCGCCGCTCCTCCGCCTACCGCTGTCTGCCTGCTCCACCCTCCGCCTGCCGCCCGTGTGCCGCCGCCCCTCTGCCGCCCTCCGCTTGCTCCAACAGGTATGATTTTTTTTATTTAATTTGTTGTTAATTATTGTTTAATTTTTTAGATTGTGTAACTAATTTGTTAAATTTAGTGTTAATTATAGTTTAATTCTTAGATTATGTAATTTAATTAGTATAGATTATTTAATTAGTTTAATTATTTAATTAATTTAAATTGTTAATTAATATTATATGTTTAATTAGGTTAATTAGTTGAATTAGTGTTGTAATTTTTTAAATTAGTTAATTTTATTGTTAATTATGTAATTAGTTTACTTAATTAATTTTGTTGTTTAATTAGTTTAAGTATTTTTAAGATTTAATTAGTTTAATTTATTAATTAGTTTAGATTATTATTTAATACTATATGTTTAATTAGGTTAATTATTTTAACTAGTGTTGTAATTGTTTAAATTAGTTAATTTTATTGTTAATTACGTAATTAGTTTAGATTGATAATTAGTATAAGTTTACTTAATTAATTTTGTTATTTAATTAGTTTAATTGTTTAAGTATTTTTAATATTTAATTAGTTTAATTATTTTAATTTATTAATTAGTTTATATTATTAATTAATACTATATGTTTTATTAGGTTAATTAGTTTAATTAGTGTTGTAATTGTTTAAATTAGTTAATTTTATTGTGAATTATGAAATTGTTTTAGATTGTGAATTAGTGTAGGTCTACTTAATTTATTTAATTGTTCAATTAGTTTAATTGTTTAAGTATTTTTTAATTTAATTAATTTAATTTGTTTCGATTATTAATTAATACTATATATAGGTTTAATTTGGTTACTTAGTTTAAATTAAATTATTTAATTTAGTTAATTAGTTTAGATTAAATTTGTTTAGGACCCGTCTTTCGCCACCTTCCAGACTGCTTCCTCCGCGTGCCGCCTCCCGAGTTCTTCCTCAGTCTTCCGGAGCCGCCTTCTACCGCTCTTGTGCCGCCATCTACGGTGAAAGGTAATTGTCTTAATTTAATTAGTTTAATTTAACGAAATTAGTTTAATTTAACCAAATTAGTTAATTGTTCGATCAGTTTAACGAAATTGAATCTTGAAATAATTTAATATAACAATTAGCATATATATATATATATAGACATTAATTGAGATTGACGTAATTAATTTCTTAAGACTCTTCTCCCTTTGGGATAGATTTTAATTACGTCTTAAGGATCTTCTCCCAATAGATTTTAATTACGTCTTAATAGATTTTGATGAGATGCATGTGTTGTGATGTTTTGATGATGAACTGTATGTTGAGATGTTTTGATGATTATGTTTAGAAGTTTTGATGATGAGATGTATGTTGGGATGTTTTGCTTAGATTCAGTGACTCATTATATTAGTCGTCCAAGCATCAAACAGTCTAAGAATGAACATATTCATAACTGCAAATCAATTATTTACAAAACCTTAAATTCAACTGATAGTGTGCAATGAACTGCAAATCAACTTATAATTCTAGCCCTTTAACCCTAATTCTCGACCTCTAATCATAATTCCCCCAATTCTCGACATATAACCATAATTCTCATAATTCTCAACCTCTAACCATAATTCCCCTAATTCTCGATCTATAATCATAATTCTCGACCTCTAATCATAATTCCCAAAATTCTCAACCTATAACCATAATTCTCATAATTCTCGCCCTCTATACTAAGCTTCTATTCAAATGCAAATCAACTTATAATTCTCGGCCTCTATTCAAATTCAAATGACAATGAAAAAGACGACGAATATTAGAACATTGTGTAGAAAACTTACGCTATTCAAATTTCAATCTAATTAATAATTATAAATGCAATCCATTCATTGTATGTTTAATATAAAACTTCAACTTATACGTTTCTTGTTATAATTAATGCAACTTATTTATTAATTTTCAACATAATAGATATCTTCCGGTCGGAGATCCTCACCTCGAGATGATGTGTCTACTCCTCGAGGAAGGGGTGCACAACGTTCTCCTCTTTCTATCGGCCGGGGTAGTTCCCCGGGCTCATCATCTAGATATGAGTCCGGGACAGGGGGTCTGAGCCACCACATTGGTGGCATACATTTAGGTGGTCCGTCGTCTGGCTCCGATACGGATCATCATGGGGAGCAGAGACCCACGGAGGACTTTGTTCTCGCAGTGAGTGAGCTGGGGTACGTAAATACAATTACATATTCAATTTTAACAAATATTTAATAAATAATTCAGAAGACTAATATAAATCAAATTAAAATGATCTATGTAGGGGATTTTACTCGCACGGCGCCCCGGCTGATTACATTTGGGAACTATTTAAGATATTTCCCAATTCGACTGGATACAGTTGGAAGCTGACGCCTGAGGACGTGAGGCAGAGATACTGGGAGGAGTTTAAGGTTCGAAAAATTTCTACAACTTTCAAATTCTTTCTAAATTATGACTTATAACTATATATTGAAGTTAACTACAATTTCTAACATATATTTTGGATGTTAGAAAAAATTTACTTAGGCACCGTCTCTCGATGCCAAGATTCGAGAGTTGTGGTACGATAAGTGCCGGGAGAGGTACAATGATTATATCTGCGGGATAAAGAAGAGGAGGAATGATCCGCCACCCAGAGGTGGGAAGCCTGGGTGGTGGAGTGATGATGTCTGGATGGGTTGGCTCGCTTACTGGTCTAGGGATGATATTGTTGCTAAATCCCAAGCAGCGAGGCGCAACCAGCTGTCTGAGCCACAGGGACCGGGGACTGGTCCTATCTAGCATAGGGGGGGGTCGAAGTCCGTCATGCAACGAGCTGAAGAAAAGGTAATTTCAAATCATAATTTCAAACATGTTTTATAGTTTTAATTCATATACACATGTTTCAATAACACAACCCCATTGGTATGTCATGCACAAGCTATTGAGAGGGGAGTACAGCCGATACACTGCATGTTCGACTCCTCCCTCGATAAGCATCGGTAACCAGACGGGACGTACACCGATGCGAAATCGGAGGCTATAGCGGTAAGTCTTAATTTCAAAGTAATATATATAGTTTATAATTGCAACCTTTATAATATGTTATTAACAAATGTTCTTTTCTTGTTTACATGCAGACTGAGGTGTTTGCCCGTTCTGATGCGAAACGGGCCCAGCTGCCTGAGTGTGACCACGATGCGGTGGACACCAACGAGATATACTTGGAGGTTCTTGGCGCCCCAGACAAGAAGAAGAGGTTGTTCGGTACGGGAGGCGCAGGGAAGGCGTTGAGAGCCTCTAGGTTCAGTGGCTCGTCGTCCGCCTCACGAGCCAACAGGAACGAGGTTGAGGAGCTACGGCGCCGAGTCAAGGAGCAGGAGCGCGAGCGACAGGAGTACATTGCCGAGCAGCGGAGATTGGCTGATCATGTGGCGCTCGTGCAGACTCAGTACGCTCAGATGATGCAGTTGATGCATTCTCAGTCCCATTGAGGAGCAGGTGGTCTCTCATTTCCCCCGTTTTCCCCTCCCGATTATGATTCCTAGACTATTTGTACGATTGCTACATACATTGATACTATTGTTTTGAATTTCAACATTTATAACATCTTTGGTTAATTATATTAAATTTTGAATTTTAATCGATTTCGTAAATTTTAAATTATCGTTCGATGTTTTATTTTATTTGTATTGTTTGTTGTGACAAGTTATAGGTTACCGGTATTACAAAAAAAAATATTTAAACCTAACAACGGACATGAATCCGTCGTTAGGTCAACGGTTAACGACGGAATGCAATTCCGTCGTTAGCTCTCCGGTGCTGTCAACAGTCACAGGAGGCAAGTTAACGACAGAATTATTCGCCATCAGTCCGTTGTTAGATAACGACAGACTTTTTCTTTCCGTCGTCCATGAGCCTAACGACGATTGAAATACAGCTTCGTCACCAGTCCGTCGTTAAGCCCGACGGACGACGGATTCCTCGACTAGACGACGAAATATTCCATCGCCGGTAGGCGTTTTTTTGTTGTATATATAACAAGTTGAACTTGATTTGACTTATTCCTTTATTTTCTTTTCCTTTTCTCAAATTTGTTTTAATTGCATCTATACACTTTGGAGTCTGAAACTAGATTTAGAGATATGTGTGTAAGATTTAAGCTTGAGACTTTTAATATCATAAATTAAATTATCCAAAAGGACAATATTTAGTTGATTCTTCATATATCACTCTAAAATGAGTGTGAATTAAATATTTCCCTTTAAATCTCTCATTTTTTTTTTATGTATTATTGTTATTTCAATTATGGAGGGATAATAAAGAATATGAAAAGGGCGGAAATTATAAGAAAATAAATTAATGGTGATTTCTATCCCTTTCTTTAGGGTAAAAAGTAAAAACACTTCTGGCTTATGTGTGTACAACTAAATAAGTATATATAAAATTTGTTGACGGATTCAAATTTACAAAATTATTATGTTGCAATAAATTAGATTAATATTTATTTTCATTGCATGATTAATTAAGGAGTAGTTATAGCTAACCTGATGCTTAATTATTTAAGATACGCTATAAGAAAGTTGAGAGATCATGAGTTTAAATATTATCCTCCATTATGACAATAAATAATTAATGTCTTTATGGAGTATTTGTTTAGGTTATCATCTATATTCTCCCCCCTAAAAATATGGGATTTCATATCATAAATTTATTACACATCTTGATGCTTTACAATTTACTTAACGCATACTGAATATCAGAAAAGATATATGAGAATGATATATCAGACTGAACCATTTTAAAGTTGATAATCGAGTATGTCAATTGTCACCCAAATTAAATGTGTTACCGTATTGGCCTATCAGTAAAATAGTTAATATATGAGATTTAAAATCTCAATTTTTAAACCGCATTACCTAAAAGTAGCCGATCTCCAAATAAAGTTATGCATGTGTAATTACATGTGTGGTTGTGGAGATAAAATTATATGAGCACGACTGTCACTTGGTCTAACTTGTATAATTGCATGTGTGATTGTGGGGTGAAATTATACGAGCACGACTGCCACTTGGTCTAACTCATGCAATTATATGTGTGACTGTGAGATGAAATTACACGAGCACAACTATCACTTGGTCATGCACGTGTAATTACATATATAATTATAAATATAAAATTACTTGAGCACGACTATAACTTGGTTATGCTCATGTAATTTGTCTGGATTTGTTTGATACATGACAAATATGACAGCGGCAACAGCGATGTCGATATATTAAGACAACAACAATGTTATAGTTTATGAAAGAATTTTTCATATTTTTAAATTTAATCGACAATAAAAGATAATAAAATAATTTCACAAAAAGTACCTATGTTTTATTACTCCATCCGTTCTAATAAACATGACACAAAATTTTTGGACACGATTATTAAGGAGAGTGTATAAAGTAGTGTAAGAGTGATAAAAGTGGTATGATTCACACATTTTTAAAAGGATAACTTATACGTACTATTTTAGCAATGTGTCAAGTTTAGTAAGACGTTCAAATAAGTGAATTTTGTCAAACTTATTGAGACGGATGAAGTATTTTTTATAAGCCACTAAATTTACTTTTTTTTTCTTTTGTTTGAAGATCGAGTAATTTAGTATGTTAACATGAAAATATGATTTTCATATTTCATATTAAATTTAATTGTTAACAATGAAAATATTTCATATTAAATTTTGTACTAATATAATTTGCATTTTACGTATCCTATATATAGGAGGTGGGATTTTACCTGGATGCACTTGGGATAACATTTGCAGTCACTTTTGTCATAAAAAGGGAGGTGTTAAAATAGAAAAGGGAAATATTTGAATTGGCAATGACAATAAGTCCATGCATATCCAATCAAAACACTTGTGCTTGCCTAGCTGTCAATAACGTGAGGAATTGGGATTGGAATTGTCTGGAAGGTGTTGGATGAATTTGATAGCTCCATGTGATGTGACATGACCCTTACTAATAATTTACTTTAATATAATTCTTACATAAATATAAGAATGTCGATATATAAATATAGAGTAGCCCTCCACCGCCCGCGGTGGGCACATCTTAATGCGCCCGCGGTTGATGTGACAATGCCACATCATTGACACATCATCATACGAGTCACTATATTTTTCATTTTTTTATTAATTTTATTTTTATTATTATTATTTATTAAATAATATTAAACTATACCCTAACCAATAAACCCTAGTCGAAAAGTGATAATTAATAAAAAATATTTAAGTTTTAATATTTATCTACGTGGCATGCCCGCGGTTGGTGTGACTTATCTTCGATCTGGCCCACACATTGAACCGACCAAGCTTTTCAAATTACCTCCTGTGGGTTGGTTGGTTGCATTCTTTTAAAAATTTGTATCATATATTTTTCAAGAAAATTAATTTATATCGTGGATATATAGCATTAAACTGGCGGTGATGATGGCTTAATTCGAGTTTAAAATAGGGTTTAGCCTGCTAATATACAACAGTTAGTTTGTTGGGGGAATCTTGATTTTAATATTAAAATTAACTAGTGGTCCGTGACTAATTATATAATTATAAAATATCGAATTTTGGTCTTTTATTTCAATCTAAATGTTAAATTGAACGATATCAGTAACATTTTATTAGAGTGAAGTAATCAAGATCAAGTGGCCATGTGTGGCATTAGAAATTAGAATCCCCCTTGAGAGGGTTGGGTTTTTCTTTTTATGTGTGATTTTGACTGATAATAATATTCATACAAAAATATAACAAATTATATATATGTACAATAATAATTATATATCAACAACTACTAATTGACATTTAATTTAACAGGCTAGTGGGGAGGGTAGTTGTGACTTGTGAATTTTGAGGAGCCTATATATGGATTATAAACATTTCCTAAAATCCCAATGGAAGGATGATTTAATAGAGATTTTCAAGAAGATATATTATTATTATTATTATTATTATTATTATTATTATAAAGTATACTACTACATGCATGTTTTCTTGTCGATTAGAGTTGTAATCATAAGCACACACATCTTTTTTAGGCCCAATTCTGAGCTGTTTTTGCTTGCTCATCAATAATGATATATAGGTTTATTTTACTGCTATATTCTCGTTAAAGGATAAATTATTTCTTGAAAATGTGGGACAAAAATATAATTATTTTTTAATTTTTTTTTATCTATTCCTCTTATTCAAATTATAAATTCATTGTTGTTTTTCTCCTTCATCTCATTCTAAGAATGATAACATTATCATTTTAAATTTGGATGAATAATATTATCCCTCTTTAGATTGGGATGAAGGAAAAAAATAATGATAATTCATAATTTAGATAGGAGGAACGTACAAAAAACAAATAATTTAAAGAGTAATTATATTTTTATCCCACATTTTCAAGGGATAAATTTATCCCTCAAGGAGAACACAACCAACGAAAAATAATTACAATGTCTTTATAATAGTTTTAGTCAGCCATGAATAATGAGACTGAGAATATATGTTTACTTTGAAAAACGTAAATATAATTTTTATTGTGAGTTTCTTATTCTTTTAAGGAAAACGCTACAATATAGCGCGATGATATTGTACATGCTAAAGATTTCGAGAAATGTGATAATAATAATAGAAATTAGTTTATGCTGATTGAGATAAGAAATAAAAGAAAATAAAACACAGTAGTAATTAGTAGTGATGATTGGTTTAATTTAAACAATTAATTAGTAATTAGACGGCGTATGAATATTGGTTCCTCATAGGCTGGGTGGCTGGCTTTGAAATGTATAGGGAGAGAGAGGGATCCACATCCAGCGCAGACTTTATAATTTTCAAATCAAAACGTCTAATCGTGGCAATTATTATAATTAAAATGATTTAGATCGGCATTAGTAAATTCATTTAACGATGCATTGCCGCTAATGTCACAACATATTTTATTTCTAAGCATCTTCACTAAACATTTATTTATATTATCATGTTCGCATAGATCCACAATTAATTAAAAGCTACATCTACCATCATGATGTTAATAACTTAATACTACAATTATTTTTATCCGTAACACATGACTCTTGACTTAATATTTTACATTATATGGTATTAATATTAATTTTATCCTTAATTACAGTGTATAATTATCCCACTTGTTGAGAATCATTAATTAAGTTTGATAATGTGTTATAAAACAACACTAAGTTAAGTTTTGACAACTAATCGTGTTGTAGAGCAAGGATTTGGAAAGTTATATATGGACATGTCTTCAAATAAATTGTGTTTCGAGTCATTGATGAAATTGTTATGTTCAAGCTGAAGCCAAAAATGGTCATGTCAGCAACCCAAATCAACTAATCAAGTACCTTAAGTACTCTATCGAGAAATGACACATTAAGCTTTTATAGAAATTGAAACAAGGACGAAACCTTAGTGGCTAGCTATGAAGTAGGATGAAATTCGGGCGGATAGATCCGAAATCGTATCCGATCGAGATCTAATTTGGGATGAAAAATTAGTATCCGGTCAAATTCAGATTCGAATCTGAAAAATTAAATTCGTATTCGGGATCCGATTCGGATTACATAATATCCGCCCGTATCCGAAATTTCCCGTATTTTGTCGGATATTATCCGCATAACAAATTTGGATATCCGAATTTTTAAAATATTTATTATTTATATTATATATATGTGTGTGTGTAACAATCTGATTTTAATTTAGTTGCTAATTGTTATTTTAAAATTTAATTATGAATATGTGAAATTATATATATCACTACAAGAATCTAAACATTTACCCTCACCATAATAAATGTGTGAGCATATTGTCACACATAATATTAATATGCGTAGGTAAATGAATTAGACAATTTAAATCTTTTTGTTACATTTAATATGTGTGGTCAAAATATTTTAGCAACTTTTATTTTTTGACATTAAATTATTTATTAAATAATTTTTATATTCTTAATTTTAAATTTGATTTGCTTATGTGGAAAATTAATAGAATTTTTTACTCACACATAATTAATCACACATATCATGTGTAGATAATTAGTCACACATATGAATAAAAAATGTGTAGATAATATAATTATACATTTTTCATGGTTTTTAAACTTTGCAAACTACTTTTTACCGATTTTGAATTCTCAAATTATATTTCAAGATGCATATTTCATTATTGGTTGATACTTTGCGTTTAATTATTTAATTTATTTTGTACTTTCTTGATCCTAAAAATTGTATTTTTTTAATTGATACAATTCTTATTATTTGTATTAGTTCTTCTATAAAATATTGTGCCAACAGTTATTGTATGAAATATATTATCCAATTATATTTATTTGAATCCGATCCAGATTCGTACCGTATTCGTCCCGTATCCGTATCCCGAATAATCCGAATTCGTATCCGAATCCGACTTTCCCGTATCCGAATTCGAATCCAAGAAAAAAAATATGGGTTAGAATTCGGGACAAGCACTATCCGCCCGTAGCCGATCCGTTTTCACCCCTACTATGAAGTACATATCTTAATATGAGATAACGACTAGACTTAGATATCACTCTTCCAATGCATATATTAGGAGATGTTTGACGAAACTTATTTCAAAAGAGTTTATAAGCTCCAATAGCTTATAAGCTCTTATAAGAGTTTATAAGATGTCATACCCTAAGAGCTTATAAGTTGCCAAAGTGTTTGGATAAATGAACTTATAAGTTCTTTAAATAATGACAAAATATGACATTACTCATTTTGTAAAAACTCTCTATTTTTTTTAATAATTGTAATAATAAAATAATTGCCGCTAAATACATAAACTAACCACCAATTCTTGTATTGCACATGAATTATAAAATCTGCTCCACAATACACCAACTAACATTTTTTTTATCTAATTAATACATCAGACTACTTTTGGTCAAAATATAGCACGCGTGGACCCGAATAACACACGTGTATGTACACATCAACTTAACACGACGCCGTTCTTTTTTAATATAAATGACGTCGTTTCTTCCTTAAGGAAATCGACATCATTTTGTTCCATTTCTTTCTGTTGGAAAATATTTATAAGTGTTTTGATTCAGATCTCAATACCTCTCCTGAAAGATGTAATAAGTCCAATACTGAATCTCTAATGTTTTGTCTAAGAACTCATATGTTAGGGAGTTCTATTTTTCAGGTACACTGAAGGACAATCTCCACTGAAGATTCAAGACATTCCAAAACTGAAGGACCACTCCTACTGAAGTCTATCCTGAAGTTTTGAAGTTGAAGTTAGAAGCTAAAGGCTCATTGCCACTGAAGTTCATCTGTAATTCTGCACTGAAGTCTCAAACTGAAGTTTTCACTGAGTGATAGTCTATTTTATAGGACTTACCATTTATAGCAAAAATCTCAGTAGGTAAACACAATCTTGTTGCAGACACCAAAAATGGCAAAAAGGAAGAAGACTTCAACGAGAAGAATTCAAAAGAGCTATATCTCACAACGGATACATTTTATGAGAGAGCTATATATACTCCGCTGCTTCCAACGCTTCAAAAAACCGGTTACCCATTATTCACAACTCGCTATCGCTATCATCGCTCTCAAATTCTCAAAGCTTTCAAGATTTTAGTCTAGAACACATAAGCTTTCAAATTTCATTCTCAAGTGTTCTTATCGATCATATTGTAACCAAAGAATAGTCTTAGCATTAGATTAAGTTCGAAGCTAGAAGTGATCAGATAAACTGTATATCTAACCCTCTGTGGTTGATCATTGTAAGACTGTTATCTCACTATTAATTTGGAAACCCTCGACTAACATCGAGTACTTGTGGACGTAGGAGTTTTTATCTCCGAACCACGCAAACCAAATCCTGTCTCTCATTTACTTTCAGTATTTATTATTCATTAATTATTATACTTTGAATACTGATTAATTGAAAAGAGAAACATTGTATTAAGTTTTTCTGAACAAATGAGTAAGATTTAAAGCCACCACATTTCGCACAACACTTAAGATATTAGTCTATCAGTCAAACACTTAGTGTACACTGAAGGATTCCTATCTGAAGTATTCAACTCTTATTGAAGTACCTCCCTTCAGTTCAGGAGCCACTCAAAAGTCTTAACTTGCAAAATTATAAACTGGTGTATCCCCCCCCCCCCCCATACACTTAGCATACTCGTTTCGGGACCAACACTTTCTAATTGCTCGATTCTAATCCTAAAACGAAGAAGACTCAAAAATGGAATATAACGATGTTGTTTTCCTTAAGGAAGAAACAACGTCGTTTATAATAAGTCAGAACGGCGTCGTGTTAAGCTGATGTGTACGCACACGTGTGTTATTCGGGTCCACCTATGTAATAGATTGACCAAAAGTATTATGATGTATTAATTAGCTAAAAAATGATAGTTGATGTATTGTAGGGCAGATTTTATAGTTCATGTGCAATACCAGAATTGGTGGTTAGTTTATGTATTTAGCGGCAACTATCCCTAATTTTATTGTAGCTTATAAGTTAATGACAAAATAAGTTGGGGTGAAACTACTTTTTTTGAACAGTTTATAAGCTCTAAGAGCTTATTTCTACAACTTATAAGATCTTAAGGAGCTTGCCCAAACACTTTTAAGAAGCTTATAAGCTGTTTTAAGAACCTTATAAACTAAGCCAAACACCCCTAAGAGATCTCACTTATAAATACTTCAAGTCATTAAACTTATAAATTACCAAACAATCACAAAACCAAATCTCTAAGGATTCAAGGGTTCAAATTCAAGCACTCAAAATCAAAGAAAATTCTTTGTGTTTAAGAATTAGAGATAAGTTTCCTCTAAATTTTATAGGAGAATCTATTTAACATTCTCAAGCTTAAATTAGAACAATTAATTTAGATTTGATCTTAAGTGTTAAAGATTGTTCATTATATGGTTGATCAATGTAATTCAATGATTATAACAATTAAGAGGATTCAAAGTTAAAGAATCCTCCAATCTAATATATCGGACGTGGACTAAGGCAGGTTATTTTCAAACCACAATAAGAATTTTGTTCTTTTTTGTGCTTATCTTGATTTGATATTAATCCTCACCATTTACAAAACTTGTTCGGTTGTTCCATAACAACTCGATCTGTATAAATTTGCTTAAGCGAGCACTTCAACTATAACAATGATTTTTGAGTCAACGAGTGTAAACTAACCAACAACTTTTGCACATAACCGCCTACACCTAATTGTCGAAATGAGAAAATTTTATGTTATCAAACTCTCTGATACAATGTAGCACTTTAGGCATTTCTCATGTACAATCTATTTAGGGATGAAAATCAGAGCGAGATCGAGCACCGATCCCAAAATTCTAGTCCCAAATTTTTTAATTTTGTAGTCTCATCTCATTCCATACTTATAGAGTCTAAAATCTCGAAATGATTTTTTTTTTTTATCTCTAATTCAAATGTCTCGAAAGTTCCAAAATGTCCCAAACAAGAAAAAAGAAATACTCGATTTCATCCTTATATCTAGTTTAAAACTAAATAATGGAATACAAATTAGACTTGAATATGATGCAAATAATATTTATTAACAACCAAAGACCCAGTATTTGGTGCTAAGAAAATTTTCATAAACTTCCAAAACTAGCAAGGTTGCAAATTTCTGAAAGTTAGAGATTGTAAACTGAGTCATTTTAATTTAATAGGTTTCCTTTAAAAAAAATTCACGAACAATCAACAACACCAAGGCAACAAAACATCCAACCAACTTCAAGACTATATATATGATAGAAAGCAAAAGAAGAAAAATATCAAGCCTTGATTTCTTTGAACATATGGGCCGTGGAGGATCACGTCGACTAGTGCAGCGGCGGCTACCGGTTGCGACAGCTGGGGGAGTCGTTGGGTGGGTAGAATGAAATATAAAAAAAAAATAAAAATCTGAGATTCAATTATTTATTTTTTGGAAATTAGGGTTAGAATATTTTTAACGATGTTCTAAAAGTCGAGCTAGACGATTATAGACGCTAATCGGAGTTTGACGTATACCATTCTCAACTAATCGGTCATATACAAACATTCGAATGCTAATCGGTTGCCTAGGCAAGATAATCATTGCTAGTTGGCGCAAATCGGATGAGGCCGATCTGGCCGGCTGGACGGGCTAGGCGGCTAAATAGGAGTTTATTAACTTTATGAAAGATATTTTATGTTGGTCGAAGTCAGTGCCTTCAGTAATGATTCACTGTGATAGTCACGCAGCTACCGAGAGCACGGAAAAGTGGTTTGTATAATGAAAAATCTCCATATATTCGTCATCGACACAATACGTGAGACATCTTATCTCAACTGGGATCACAACGGGATTATTTTAGTTGACTATGTAAAATTATTGGATAATTTGACGAATTCACTAACCAAAGGATTAAACAAAGATCAAATGTTTAATTACTAGAGAAAATGAGTTTAAAATCCACAACTTAAAAAATTGTTATAGTGGTAATCTAATTGGAGATCTCAAAAGCTTTGTTCAATAGAAAAGTAAGTTATATGTGAAAGTTCGTGAAAAAATACTCATACATAGAGCTGGCAAAAATGGCTCGAGCTCATAGGCACGCCCACAAACTTGGGATTTGGGTGGGCTTGGGCTAAAAAAAAGGAGACCCAAAAAAAACGGGCCTAAAAAACCTGCCCTAAAATTGCCTTGGGCCCGATGGGCTTTGGGCTAAAAAGTCCGCCTGATAGTATAAGTTAAAACACTATTTTTTGTAATTGTTATTTAATTTAAATTATCATTGTAATATTTATATTTTGTATGACTTTGATAATTACTGAATAAAAGAATTTTAAAGTTTTAATTGTTTATTTTGGGATTGTTATATAATTTAAATTATGAACTTATATTTTATGTTTTTAATTATTTATTCAGAATTTTATTAGCATTTAAATGTGTTAATTGCATAGTTTTATTTTACGTTGTAATTGTCAAATTTTCGAAGAATTTTCTTATTTATTTTAAATAAATTAAACTTTAGGACCCACCCAGAAAAAAGCTCACCCGCCCGGGATCTTTTTGGGCCTAACATTTTGAAGCCCGAAAATATTCGGGCGGGCCTAGACAGACCTCAAAATTATGAAAAGCCCTTCAGGTCCAGGCCGGGCAGGCCAGGCCCGCCAGTTTGCCAGCTCTACTCATATATAACTAACAGGCCCATCTATCAATAGGCCCAATATGTTGTTTAGAACAAGATCGAAAAATATAGGCACCCAAATATAAAATTATTACATGCCCAATTATTTTTATTTTTTATTTTTAAAAAACCCTCATCACTTCTTCATAGGGCCTCAAAGTCCAAATATTAAATTATTATAGGCTCAACTATTTTTATCTTAACAATACTTAAGCACCATTATAAAAAGTATATGTAACACTTCATATAGATAACATTTAATACAAAATGGTTAACTTTAACTATAACTATACATATAAATTACGGTTTATTAAAAAACGTTATTATTGTTATGAATTATGCTGACACAGATACACCAATTGTTATCTATTAGAAAAACACGCACAAATGTAACGGTTTATAGAAAATATTATTATCTATTTATAAATTTCTTGTAGTGTTTGTATAATTAAATGTTGTATGATCGATCTATGTTTCGTGTAGATGATCGTGGTGTATTCATATTTTCTAAACCGATTCTGGTGAGTGAGAAATATTCGATTATAGTTGTCACTTGTTATGGAATTATGAGTTGTACTTGAGTTTGGTTTGAGTCAACCTTAAAGATCTTGTCGGACCATTTGTACGTGTACAAGGGAGCATCTAAATAGATTCTCGAATTGTATTGAGTGGATGAATGCGTTTAGATTTATCCAATTCAGTTGTAACCCCAGTAATTGTCACTACTATCTTTATGACATGAAACCGAACATTGATTTCATGACATTTGAGAATACTTTGCAATACTATATACATTGCAAGAGTAAAAAACTTTTTGCATACACATCTCTCTTGAGTATTTTGTTTTTCGCTTGTTGTCGAGTCCATTGTCGAGAACACAGACCTTACCACATTTCAGTTCGCCAAAACTTGATGGTCTGTGGTGATGTTAATATTGAAACAAAATCGTTTTATCTTTGAAAATTGTCAGTGATGGATATAATAGAGTAGGTAAGATTTTTATTATGTATTTGAGTTTTGTCTGGATCAACAATTGTCATGTTATTACTTGCATGTTTAGTAAGTAAATAAGGAAAGGTTCACTTTCATTATTACATAAATAATTAATAGACTTAGATCCACTTCCTACTTCCTATTTCTTGTAAGGAAAAGAAGAAGAAGAAAAAGGAAAGCTGTAATGTACTCCACCGGGTATGAAAAATCAATCAGAAGCTTAATTATGGAATATTCAGATAGATATATCTAATATCATCATATAAAAAGAAATAGAATAGAATAAATCTTCATGCAGTTAAAGAATATTCCAAATACTTTTATTGACTAGAATATCACGTCGATTCATCTCTGGATAAATCATATGTTATTATTTTAAGGCTTTGTATGTGAATATCAACCACCGACCAATATTACATTTTGACGAAGCTTAACTGATCGAGCTTTTAACTTTAAGAGACTGAACATCACATTATTAACAAAGAATAATATTTATTACCTATCTATATATTGATGACAAAAGAATAGAACACATTTTGCAAGAAAAGCAACATGCAAGTAAAAGTAAACACAACCAAAGAAGTGTTGTACCCTTTTTGCCTTTTGGCATTAATGTCTTATTCCTCTTTAGCAAAACACACAACTATTCCATACTTCACACATTGGGTGACCACCAAAATCCATAATATTCAAATGTTCCATAATATTTATCTTAAGCTTATAAATATTTCCCAATGAACTCCGATCCCTGAAAATAGAATAAATTTGTGATCGACATCTCCATGGTATGCCTAGGAATATTGTTTGGGTGCAAGCCCGATTCTGCGGAGGAGTACGCGCTGTCCGTCCTCATCGTCATCGCCATTTTTGTTTGTCTCAGATTAATGTGTTATTCCATTCGACATCTCTTCAAAAAAGACGATGCAGAGGAAGCCCGGGATTCTCAGGCCCGTTAGTATATTCAATTTCGGGCTTCTTCTTTCTTGTAAGCATGCAATATGCATGTTTATTGAGATTAATTTAGAAGTTTAATTGATTTTCCTCTCACTTATATATTTATTGCCCTTACAATTAATTATTGTAGCTTCTTTCTAGTTATAACTCATAATAACACTAGTTGGTAATTTTCAGCGGTTTTCGGTGCTTCTGATTTCTGTGTTTGAATTTCTGTACAATACTGGAGGCACTGATAAATAGTGATTTAAATAGAGAGGATTTAAACCATGAATTTTCGATTTTTTATCATTTCATATTTATTATTTTATCTTGTTATTTTTATTTATTTACTTTTGCCCAATTTTAAGCCCCCCCTGTATTACACATATTATTGATGGGACTCTTGTTCAATTATTATAACGGGTTTTTGTGAACTGATCTTATTATTTTATTAACTCATTAATAATTCATTTTATAAATCTAAGTGTGTGGAAACTTTCTCCAGCTATATTGAAATTTTCGATTTGACATGAGATGATCAAGACTGACCCAAAAAATCACACTTGTAACTGGTCGGAAAAGCTCAACTCTAAGTCTGGCTGAACTATGTTTTTTTCTTTCCCTCAGAGACTTGGTAGAAAGGGCCACATGGAATTCTTCATTTAAGGCTATATAGGTTGGTAGATATTAAGATGAATCAAAATAGATAATAACTTCAAAATAAATTATCAAAATTTAATGGTAAGAGATTAATGTTTGAGACAATAAATTTCGGCTTCAAGCTCTTCGTGATGCGGTTTTGTAATTTAATGTTATAATAAAGAATATTTTATTGGTCTTACTAGAATTGACTTGTTTTAACTAAAGATGCTAGTCTTTTTAATCAAAACAAGTCAATTTTAATAAATTATTCCTCCGTCCATAAATATATGTTACATTTTGACCCGACACGTGTTTTAATGTAATGTTTTGACTTTAGGTGAAAGAGTGTAGTTAGTGGAGTTTGAGTTCCATCAATATTTGAGTAATATTGAACGTCCATCAATATTTGAGTTCCACTTGTTATTATTATTTAATTGAAATGTGTGTGCTATAAAATGAAAGTTTAAATTGTAACAAATATTGATGGACGTTCAAAAAATGAAATATGTAACAAGAGGGAGCATAAAATATATATTAGTAATAACGAGACACAATATTTGTATTATATTACTACCTCCGTCCACGATTGTTCTACCCACTTTGACCCAACAAGAGTTTTAATAAAATGGTTTGACATTTGTTGGTAAATGATAAAATGTAGTGAGTGGAGAATAAGACCCACAAAAAATATTATGTGTAGTTAATGGAAAATGAGACCCGCCTTGATTTGTTGTGAGTGGAGAATTTGTTGCTAAAAATAGAAATAAAAGTGAGTAGAAACTTGATGGACGGACAAAGATGACAAAGTAGGAAGAAAGATCGTGGACGGAAGGAGTATTATTGTTTAATAAATAATATGAAAAACCAAGATATTATGTAATTTGTGTATAAAACGCATGATTTGTCTAGTGAGATAAAATATATATTATCTTGACTTATTATGAGATATATATTAGGAGGTGTTTACTAGAATTGATTAAATTATGTTCTTTATTGATATTATTTTAATTTTACCATTTTAGATGAGATTTTTATCGAGTAAATAATTGTTTATCAAAATATTAATCACAATTTATCCTACTTGTTTAGGGGGATTAATGGTGTTTTGGGGATAAAATAAAGTAATAGGCTAATAGCAGTATAGCACGATACGATATACTTATTTTATTATTGTAAGGGGGTGGATCTAAAATTATCATATACTTGAGGGGCCAAAATAACAATAAAATCGATTTCCATTATTGTGGAATGTCAAGTGTTTGGGGAGGTATTAGCGAGCAAAATTAACCAAATTCGGAAAATCAAATCAAAATATTAAATTTAGTTTGGTTTTATTTTTCGAACCAAATTTTAATTTGGATTGGTTCGAATTCAGACAAAATCTAATCGAAAAATCTAAAAACTCGAATTATATTATTAATATTATAATATATTTTTATATTTATTAAATAATACTTTCCTTCTTCCACTAAAAAATGATCATAATTGACCAAAAATCTCTCACAGATTTAGTTGAATGTGACCACTTTTGATGGGCGAAGAGAATATTATTTTATCATACATATATTTATATATATATATATATAAATATAAATGATTAGAAAATTAAAACTTATTATATTAAAAATTAAAAAAAAAGAATTAAAAAATAAAATATTCGGACAAATAAAATTAAATCGAAATAAATTTAATTAATTTAATTTTTTAGTTTGGTTTGAATATTTTTTTAAATCCGAATATTCACCCCAACGAAAATGTTCAACCCTATGGGGAAGCTCATCACTTTCCCACACAGCAGGAGCTCGCTATGAGGGTGAAATGCCCACTTCGCACAATCTGCAGGACGGAACTGTTTCCACTCGCCGTCCACCTCACGCCGCCGAGAATGGCGGTGGTGGCGGAGGGGCCGCCGATGAGTACAAGACCCGCAAGCACATGCCCATTGCTATCCAGGTCACAAATTACTTGACCCGAACGGGTTAGTTGTGGCCCATTCTGGTCACGGCTCTTATAACTGTAATCATCTGTTCCCTAGTATTCCGCTCACGCTATTTGGGGCCGCCGTCCTCATCCGGCAAGACGAAGCTGTTTTTCCCTGTTGATGCAGCCGAATCAGATTTTGGAGCGCTCGGCGTTCCGTGGTGTAAGTTTTCATATTTCTGGATCATTAGAGTTAAGGGTCACAATGACATTGATGTTCTTTATTTTTATTTTTATTTTAGAACTTATGTAATTGTTCTTGGTTCGTTAGTTGTTATTTGTTAGTGATACTTTTGAATTTGAGTTTTCTTTTTGGTTACTGTCTTTGATTCTGTGAATGCTAGGGGTAATGATCGCGAGATATGAGGCTTAGCTCAGCTGAAAGTGATCCTTGTCAGAGATGACGTTCTGTATTTAATGAGATTTGAGATATAGGAGTAATCTTATGGTGTGAATTAGTGTAAAAATCCGAAATTGGATTCATTATTCATTACTAGTAGTAATTCGTTGCCTCAAATAGTACTCTACTTGTTTTAGGATTTGTTGACAGGTGGTTCTATAAAGTCTGCTGCTTTGCATTGTACGCATTTTGCTTGTGAAGCAAATTGATTTGGCTCAAACTATTAAGCAGTGTATCGAGTGAATTTCTTCTGTGTTGCTTCATTGATTTATTTCGTTTGATAATCAGGATTCAGGCTGTTAGGTGTTACTCTTTTAATGAGAACCATTTTAAGGTGATGGAGATGTAACTGGGAAATGCTCAAAAGATAATCCTTTCTTGACTTATCATTCTCAAATACGACGACTGTATAGTGTGTATTCATGTTTATAGTAACGATTTTTAGATTTGCTATCTGGTATGATGTTTCGTTAAGGTGTATATGCAACTAATTTTTATCCTTGTCTAAAGGCTAATCAAAACATGGAAAAACTGTGGAATGGACACCAAAGGATTTGCTCCAAGGTCTTGAGGAATTTGTACCAATTTATGAGACCAGACCCATTAAGAACAACTTGTACGGCATGGGGTTTGATCACAGTTTTGGACTATGGTTTATCACAAGATGGCTGAAACCCAATTTGATGATTGAGAGTGGTGCCTTTAAGGAGCATTCAACTTGGGTTCTGAGGCAAGCTATGCCCGATACACCTATTTTGTCACTCAAACCTCGTCATCCTGAGAATTACCTCTTGAAGGGGCCTGCTTATGTCGATTTTGGGAGCATGAACTACGAAACAGTGTTGCGGAAACACGGGATTGAAGATCCTACCCAGGTTCTTGTTTTCTTTGATGACCATCAAAATGAACTTAAGAGGTAATTAAAGTTTCTTAACTGCAAACTGCTTAGCTTAAATTCAATTCACACTGTAGTTAAAATCCAAGATGCTACATCTTCTCCAATGTATATACTCTTTGTTTATCTATTTTGACTTTTTTGATTACTAGACTAAAGCAAGCAGTGAAAGCCGGTTTCAATCATCTTATATTTGAGGACAACTTTTTTTCACATTTTGAATTTCTTGGTAGTAGGCTATTAGCATTATTATCATACTCTATGTCATAAATGTTATCTTGTTATTTATCTCCAGAATAATTGATTTGTGCACTATCTATATTCGTATTTTTCTGATGTTCACTTTCAGTTCACTTAGATAAAGTTTATATAGGCTTATACACCACATATTTTGAAGGATTCTGAATGATCTTACAATTTTTTGATCGTTTAATCCTTCAAATAACTATCACCAAAAGTTAGCGCCTCCATGAAGTTGAAGCTCTAAGCTCTTTGTTTCATGCAGGTGGTGAACATAGTTGCTTCAGAGATAGTGATGAAGCCAGGATAAGGTACATAAGGAAGAAATTCTAGGATAAAGCAGTGGATATAGACGAGATATGTGGTCCTGAAGAAGCATGGTGGTTAGAGGCTACATGCACGATGATTTCAACCACAGCAACAAGGCAATCACCTATGAGGAGCATTTCCAGAACAACAGATTTGTGGAGTCAGTTTTAGATGTTTACTGGGAGGTACCCCCAGTTGCTGGGCCTTCACTTACTCATCAAACATGATACGAGCCAGCACGGGCTCCTAGCCCCATTGTCAAAGATGGTTTTAACTTATTTCAAAAGCTTGATTATCACAACTTGAGCCTTCGGTGGTCAACGGATACACTCAAATGGTGTATGTTCAGGTATCTGAACTGGAATAGTAGAACTTTTGAGTGTAGGAAAATACTGGTAGTTATACAACACTTATATATGTTGCCGTCATAGTTTCTCCCATAATGTTTACTTTTGTTGTGTGTAGTAGATTAGTTTATGTTAAGATAAGCTAGACTAATCTTTGTGACTTGTGTGAGAGATCATGAGAGAAGATATAAAGAACAATATAGAATTGTATTGATTGATCTTGACGTACACCGTCTGTTATATTTATATAACAAAGACTTGGATAAGAAGAGTAACTAGTAAGATCTAAACTAGAATGATCTACAACCACCAAGCTAACAAATTATAAAAAGAATATTTACAAAATAACAAACTAACAGCAGAACCCTAACCATTATGTAAGTATCTTTAATTCCTTACATTTTCCGACGCACGACCAAGATTTTTCAGACACTCATACACCAAACATTCAGACAAATATACTCTCTCTAACACGCATACACATACTACATAGCATGTATTGGGAAATGGGAATGTCGTTGAATAATCAAATCAACCCACAAAATCAATAAATTAATTGATTATTAGTAATGAAGAATTAATATACTCCATTAATATTTGCAGATGCAAGAAACAAATTGTTTATATCCCGAAGAGGGAGGCCTGCAGGTAAGTTGCACGCTTTATGTGATCCATCACTTATTATTAATATTATTCCTTAAAAAGAGGCTAGCTTTGCATTAGCAACGCCTATTGTGTTTGTGTTTAGTATATTATGTAGGAGAAACAAGTATATAATTATGCTTTCCTGTGTTCTTCATTTGGTAATAATTAAAGCAGCTCAGTTAATAAAATCACATGAAAAAGCAAAATAGCTAGGCTAAAGCTGCAGCTTGATGAAATTATTTTTTTTTACTCTCCAGCTTTAATTTCATTGCTTTAATGCCACGTTCTATGTAATGTGCATTTAATTTTTTTTAATTTTTTTGTGTACGTAAGTAGTTCTGTACACCTTTTACATTTTACTTGGGATCTATATTATTACTATTATTTATATAGAGTCATGCATATTTAGGCCATATATATTATAAAGTTAAAATTTTATTTATTTTATTCCGTCGCTACAAAAAAAGGATTTTATAGTAACGGAATAGTGATAGAAAAAATTTCCATTTCTAAATTTTAACGGATTAACAACGAAATTGTTATAGAATTGTTGTTCAATTTTTAGTAACGTAATTAGTCACAGAATAATATGTTATTAAAATTTAGTAACGGAATTTTCTGTTACAATTTCGTTTATAAAATTGAATAAACCATTTTAGAAACGGAAATTCCATTACAATTCCGTTGTTATATAGTAACAGAATATATTCTATTGTTAAATTTTTTTTAGCAATCATCGATATTATTACGGATAAATGAATTACTAATATTTTTAGTAACAAAATTTCTTGTTTTAGTAACGAAAAAATTCTGTTGTCAAATAATTTTTTTTATAATGGCATGTTGTATGCTAGCTAACTACCTCATGTGCATGCAGCTCCAACGCCAACGGTCTCCTCACGTGTGCATGCACTTATATAATCCAATAGTTTACATATTATGAATATGTTTCACAATTATTTTCTCTTGAGCCTATCTTATGAATATGAAATGATGTTATATGTATATTTTTAATTTTCATTTCATGAAAATCTTTCGCTGTTTTGTTTTTCATTTCGATTCGAAGAATCTTTACAGTTATTAGTTACTGCTCAGTATATATTATTCTCATCCATCTACACAAAACGATAATTATAGTGTTGAATAAAAAAAGTTCCTAATTAAAAGTCACTTTTCAATTAATCCAAAATAAATATAGCTTTCGACTCATTTCTATTTTGATGAACCTTAGATGTTTGTTTGATTGGATGCTAATTTAATAAGATCCTTAAATTGAAGTTAACATGACATCATTATTTATGATATTTTTCGTCAATGAAATTGTTACCTATTTTATCATTTTTTTTTACAAAATTTTTGTTCGATTTCCCCCTCTTTTTTAGTAAGTGGATCATTGCACTAACTAAACATAACTCAATTGACAACCATAAATAAAAAGAGATACAAATTCCCTTAATATACAATACAATTGAAGTTAAATTACTTTTTTTTAACACATGTATCCAGTCAAAATGAGTAATAATTTCTTTGACAGAGAAAATAATTTTAATTACGTGATCCATACAATTTAAGGTTTGTAAATTTAAAAAAATACAATATTTAATTAAGTTCATGGATATTCAAAGAATAAAGGAAATAACATTCATTTGAAGTAAAAGCTTCTTACTATTATGCTAAAGGTGGCAGTGTTTACATAATTTTTATTATTTTTAATTTATTCAATATTAGATTATATTCTGATTAATAAGTTTCAGCTAGAAATAAAATTTAAAATTTTTTATTAAATTTTTATTATTTATCATTATCACATTTTATTTCTAAAAATTATTATTTATTATTTATCAATATCACATATTATTGCCGAGTACATTTATAGTAGGCCCATGCATGCAGTTATATAAAATATAAGGTAAAGTAAAGTGAAGAAACAGTATGCAGAAACCACATGAAAACTTCATTGAGTATTAATAGGGTACATATATATTTAATTGGAATGGAGCAGTAAAAGATAAAGGATTTTGGTTTGAAATTTGAAATATATATATAGTCTCCAGCTGCTATATATTATATTATTGGGGGTGACAAATGGATTTGCAGGTTTGTTGGGTTGCAGCACATATCTTTGTCAAATTACAACACCAAATATGAATTCTACCAACACTCACATACTCGCATGCATAATCATTTGTTCCGCTCCCATTCCTTCCTATGCAGCTGCTTCCTCCATTCTCAATGCCTACATTCCACAACTAGTTAATTTTACAAACTTCTTTATATTATCAATAATACGTTATAATAAAATAATAAAAGGATAAAATTAATAGGACTATTTTTTTTTTAAAGTTGATTTGTTTATTAATATAAAAGATGGGAAACAAACAAATTATATTTTACTTCACGTCAAATATATTTCAAAGTTGGTTAGGAAGAAGTAAAATGAGCTTACAGTAAATAGGAGCACACAAGGCAGCGAAGATGAGGAAGAAGACAATTAAACAAGCTAACTTGTAAGAAGCCATTGTATGTTTACAATTATTTAAGAGAGGAGGAAGAAAGAATTGATATAATTATGAATTTCAGTGTTAAAGGTCTTCGTATTTATAACAACATGGTATGCATGTCTGGGCAGGTTACATCAACCCAGCTTTAATCATATGTCCAAATATATATTTTCCTTTTTTTTTTTGCCTTAATCATATTACTGCTAGAGAGGATGCAACCAGCAATTACTCACATAGTATTTCTTAATTAAACCGTATATTTTATTTATTTTGTAAATATGCTGCCGTTAATTTCGAATTATATTTGCAAATCTTCCAATTACAAATTTCATTACTATGTATGAACTAATTTGACTGGAAAATTCAAATTAGAAATTTCATTACTATGAACTAATTTGACTGGAAAAGTTAATTTTACAAAATTAAAAACGTAATAATACCAAGTTTTCTTTTGCGTAAAGTATTATATATATCTCTACGAATGAATTCATGTAAAATAAATCATAGTGTAAGAAAGAATCAATAACATTTTTTATATAAGCAAGTATATACATAATATAATACGAATACATTTTGGATATAATTTCAAACCACAATTGTTTTTCAGAAAAATTTGATATTTGATATATGGTCATTCAATTAGTATGATTTATAGTCATATTCAATTAATTATCCGGTCAATATTGTAATATATATAATTCAATGATTTGAAAATAATTTGTGAGTGAGTGATTTGATTTAGATTAGTGTATAATTAATATCTTATACAATTAATTAATCATGATTGTAATTTTATTTAATTAATTATTCAGTCAAAGTTGTAATGTATACCTTGTATATTGTATAAATCAAAAATAATTTTGGTAATTACATAATTAACCATTATAAATCTTTTAATTTTATGATATATATGGTAAGAATCAACCTATGTACGTGATAGATTCGACCTATAAGATCGATCGTCAGATATATATGGATTCATAAAAAATTGTATACATTATGATGATGTAATTAATTTTAATCGATATATCTATATAATATATAGATTAAGATTATCTTCTTAATCAATGGTTTATATGCATCACCATAATCCAAAATACATATAGCTTAGGACTCATATATTTCTATTTTGATTCATTGATATTTGTTTAATTGGATGCTCATTTAATAAGATCCTTAAATTAGATTTAACATAGACATCATTAAATGGTGATATTTTTCCGTCAACGAAATTGCTACTCATTTTGTCATTTTAACTATTTACAAAATTGTTCGATTTTATTATAGTAAATGGATCCTTGCAATAACTAAGCATAACTCAATTAACAAAAATAACTAAAGTGAGAGATACAAACTCCCTTAATATACAATACAATTTAAGTTAAATTACTGTTTTAATACACAGATCGAGTCAAAACGATAATTATTTGACCGTTCAATCCTTCAAATAACTATGTATACAAACTGCTTGGATTATCACAACTCGAGCCTTCGGTATTCAACGGATACACTCAAATGGTGTATGTTCTAGTATCTGAACTGGAATATTAGTAAACCTTTTGAATGTAGGAAGTAGTTTTACACATTATGAATATGTTTCACAGTTGTTTTCTCTTGAGCCTATCTGTATGAATATGAAATGATGTTACTTATATATTTTTTATTTTTCATTTCATAAAAATATTTTGCTATTTTGTTTTTCATTTCAATTCGAAGAATCTTCAAAGTTATTAGTTATTGCTATATTATTCTCATGTACAACACAATTGTAGTGATGAATAACGAAAGTTCGTAATTAAAAGTCATTTTTCAATTAATCCAAATACATATACTAGCTACTAAGCTCCCCCATCCATGAAAAGGATACTGCTAATGTGTCTATTAATATACTAAAGGTGGCAGTGTTTACCCAATTTTTATTATTTTAATTTATTCAACATTAAATTATATTCTGATTAATAAATTTCAGTTGATAATAAAAGTTAAAAATAAAAATATCAGTATCACATATTATTGCTAAAATATAGTATTATTTATTATTCATCAATATCACATATTATGGCCAAGTACATTATAGTAGGCCAATGCAGATATATATGAGATCATTTGCTTGGGTAGTTGGGTTATAAAAGATAAGGTAAAGTAAAGGGAAGAAACACTATGCATAATGCATATTGAAACCACATGAAAACTTCATTGAGCATTAATAGGGTACATATATATTTAATTGGGATGGAGTATTAAAAGATAAAAGGGTTTTGGTTTCAAATTTCACACACACATATATATATATATATAGTCTCCAGCTGCTATATATATATTATTATTGGGGGTGACAAATGGATTTGCAGGTTTGTTGAGTTGCAGCACATATCTTTGTCAAATTACAACACCAAATATGAATTCTACCAACACTCACGTACTCGCAAACATAATCATTTATCACACTCCCATTCCTTCCTATGCTGTTGCTGTTGCTGTTGCTGCTGCTGCCTCCATTCTCAATGCCTACATTCCACAAGTTATTTTACAAACTTCTTTATATTACTATATATCAATAATAAGTTATAATAAAATAAAAAGGATAAAATAGGAGTATTTTTTTTTTAAAAAGTTGAGTTGTTTATTAATATGAAGTAAAATGAGCTTACAGTAAAGAGGAAGACACAAGGCAGCGAAGGTGAGGAAGAAGACAATTAGACAAGCTAACTTGTAAGAAGCCATTATATGTTAACAATTATTTAAGAGAAGGAAGAAATAACTAATTATGAATTTCAGTGATAAAGGTCCTCATATTTATATATAACACCACCAACCCAACTTTAATCATTTCTCCAAATATATATTTTCCTTTTTTGTTGCCTTAATCATATGACTGTTGGAGAGGATGCAACCAGCAATTACTCAAGTCTCACATAGTATTTCTTAATTAAGCCGTAGATATATATTTTATAAATATGATGCCCTTAATTTCGTATAGTTCCAATTACAAAAAAGTAATTTGATTGGACGAGTTAATTTTACAAAAATCAATTATCAATAAAAGGTAAATTAATACCAAGATTTTGTTGTGGGAAAGAATTATACTTCCTTCGTTCCTCTTTAGTTGACACGTTCTATATTATAATAAACTCAGTTGATTATAAAACGTGTCAACTAAAAAGGAACGAAGGGAGTAGATATCTATATGAATAATTCATGTAAAATAAATCATGGTGCAAGAAAGAATCAATTACATTTTTTATATAAGCAAATATATAGTAATATATAATATGAATACATATTGGAGCACTTTTTTTAATACAAGGCATATGTGACATCATCAAAAACTTTCATTTATATTTATTTCAAATCATAATTTTTTTAAAAAAAAATTGATATTCTATATATGGTAATTCAATTAGTATGATTTATAGTCACATTTAATTAATAGTATGATTTAAAATACATGGCTTATATGCATCACCATAATAGTATGATATTAATAGTCCTATATATATTAAGATGGCTATAAGCTATATATAGGACTATAAATAGTATGATATTAATAGTCATATAGAACTATAATGGTGATGCAATAGTAGTATGATATTAATAGCCATAGGCCCATAGCCATATATGGTATGATATTAACCGGTGATGCATATAAGCCATATATAAGCGTGATATTAATAGTATGATATTAATAGCCATAATCATATATATGGTGATGCAATAGTATTTATATGATTTATAGTCCTATATATGGTGAAGCAATAGTAGTATGATATTAACTGGTGATGCAATAATAGTATGATATTAATAGTCTTATATCACTAATTGAAAAATGCACATACATAACGACATAACGGTTTTTAACCGTTATGTATGTGCGACAAAAATTGTGATAAATTTTTGTATTATCTATAATACTTATTTTAGATAATGCTTCAAAATCGTTATGTATGAGCGAAAAGACGTACATACATAACAATTTTTAACCGTTATTAAAAATCAAAAGGTGTTATCTATATACTATTTACATAACAATTATATGCGTTATGTATATCATAAGAATAATGTAATATATACTACTTATTAATAACGTTTTCAAACCGTTAAGAAAAATTGATTATACATTATGTTTTATCTTATACATAACAATTTTTAACCGTTATAAAAAATATTATAATTTTTATTACTTGAATAACAAAGTTAACACTTTTATTACTAAAGTTTTATCTATTCCACTGTTAGTATTTAGGAATAATTTTTATTTTTTCTATTTTATTTCAAATAACATGTATTAATTTACAAAAATAAATTAATAACATCAATTATTAAACATTAAAAATACCACCAATCAAACTATAAGTTAACATTAAAAGCACCATGTTCATCTTCTATTATACAAAGATTCATCCAATCAAATTCAAATTCTAAATATTCAAGCATGTCTAATTATTTATAAACTAACCACAAAATAAAGTAACATATCATCATGAGTGACATCATATACTAAATCCAAAATTAAGTTATTCCAACATATGATCAATAACACATGAAACTTATTCCTCACGAACCTCATTGAGCTCACCAATAGAGTATTCTTTTTTCTTAAACCGTGAACAACACAAAACAAAAATATTTAATTTTTGTAAGTGTTGATAAATATATATACATAATATTATATGTATTATTACATGTGATCCCAAAGATATGGAGTCTTCTTTTATCAACCAATCGACTATCTCCTTCATGAATCGTAATACATAAAAACCACGTTGCTCAAAATCAGGTTGGATATGACCATAGGAAAATATAAACTAAATTAGGCAAATAAAGAATATTCTATAATCATAACTTATCTTGTACCTCTTGCCTTGTTTTTGCACCAACATATTTAATAACTGTAGGTTGTATAATTTTGTTAGAGCATCCGCAGCGCCCGCATTTCGGGAGTTTGAGGGAGAAACCCGCGCTGTGGGCGAAGGGGTGCGGGCGCCGGGTTGTGTCCCGTGAGACGGGCGCTGGGCGCAGGAAACCTACCCAGGTTCACCGCTGCGGCACCCGGTTTCCCGCGCCCCCAGATTTTTTTTTCTGTTTTTTTTTTATTCTTAATTCATCTATAAATACTCTATTTCAATCCCACATTTTCACACATCTTCATCCATTCTTCAATCTTTCAACCATTTTTATTACAAGTTAGCAAAAAAAAAAATGGATGATCAATTCAATAGATTTATATACCGAAGTTAAGGCGGAAGCTCCGATAATCAAAGTTCGGACAATTCGTCGTCCGGAGTTCTGAATTATCAAAGTCAAAATTCTCCTTTCTCTTCCTCTCAATTTTCTCCCTATCAATTCAACCCTCTTTTCTACTCTACTCCTTCTTATCCCGGCCAAACATATTCGGGCCAACAATTTCTATTTCCTCCTTATTCACCCCAATTCGCTTCCCAACCATCGCCTACATTTTCAACCGCCTCCTCTGGGGGAGCTGGAGGACTTGACGGAATCAACTTGAATGATTCCTTCAACGATTCTACAGACGAGACTCTTCCTCTCTCTCTCTCCAAAGGTGTCGCTCGAACAAAAGTGGATGTTGCCTACACCGAGGAGGATGACATCATACTTTGCCGCACTTGGCTCGACACAAGCCAAGACCCCGTCGTCGGCAACAACCAAAAGGCCGAGGCCTATTGGAAACGCATCACCGACTCCTTCAACCGGCAACGCAACCAACGGAAGCCTCGCACCCTCCGACAACTGAAGTGTCATTGGCAACGTATTCAAACTACGACACGGGAATTTTGCACAATCTACAACCGGTGCACCGATCAATGGGCAAACGGCAACTCCGACCACGACATCTACCAAAAGGCGTTGGCGGAGTATAAACAAACCAAAAGGTCTGAGTTCAAATACTGACATTGTTGGGAGATTTTGCGAAACATGCAAAAATTCCAACGCGTTGTTCCAAGCATCCCCGCCAACAAAAAGGGTAAAAATAATATGGGGGAAGGGTTCACGAGCGACTCAACCAAACCCGACGACGCTCAACCCGAACCCGAGAAACGTTCGATGGGGACAAAGGCCGCAAAAAGAAAAGGGAAGGGTAAAGTCTCCGCCTCCGCCTCCGCCTTCGACCTACCTAGTAACGAAGCGTTGGAAGCTTTGAAACAAACTTACAACGCAATTACAACATTCACGTACGACACAACAAAACTTGTTTATTACAAGATCTTGTTGAAGGATACGTCGAGGATGACGCCCGAGCAACTCGAGATGCACAACACTATGTGTGCTCAAATTAGAAGTAGGTTTGATTTTTAGTTTAGTTGTTTTTTAATTATTGTAATTTTTATTTCTAATGTTATATTTTATGTATTGTACTTTTTATTTCAAATTGAATGTTGTCTTTTAATTATTGTAATTTTTATTTTTATTTTTGTTTTTTTAATTTATTTTTTTTCGTTTTTATTTATTTTATATTACAAATTTAAATTAACAAATTAAATTAATATCATTTTTCTCAAATTCAATCATTCTATAATTATTAAAGTAGAGACTCCGGAAACCCAGAGTGAGAAACTCTCACTGCTACCTACCAATACAACCTCCCAAACCCCATTCAAAGAAGTTCTATTTATTTACGGAAATGCCACCAAACCCCACTTTTGAGCAACGACGTTGGGGTGCTCTTACAGCTTCAACAATTAACATGGCAGCATATACGAAACTGATGAATATTGACTGTGAAAATATTATGTCAATGGATTAATGATGTGATCATCTGGCAGGGATATTCATTGATTTCTTGATATTTGTTTGTTGTATGCTCACTTAATAAGATCCTTAAATTGAATTAATTAACATAGTATATTTTTTCGTCAACGAAATTGCTACTCATTTTGCCATTTTTCCTAGGGAAAAGTAGCAAAATAAGCCCTTAAGGTAGACACCTAAACAGCGGATAATCTCTTATGGCAATGTTTTGTTCAAATCAACCCCAACATTTATAATTTGCTGTAATTAGGCCCCCCGTTTTTAACGACCGTTTATCTCCGTTAAAGACCTCTCACAGGTATATTGTCGAACATCTTGCGAGTGTTACTATGTTTTGCAAGAAACAGATTGGATAATATCTTTGATGGTGATGAAAGTGATGAGAATAGTAATCTATATGCGATTGATCACTACTAGAAAAAAGGTCATAGACTACGGTTTTAAACCGTAGTCTATGTGCCAAAACAACCGTAGTCTATAGTACCGTAGTGTATACCTACGCTCATAGACTACAGTTTTAAAATCGTAGTGTATAATATATTATAGACTACGGTTTTAAACCGTAGTGTATGTCCTTTTAACTGTAGTCTATTTATTGCATAGACTACGGTTTGTGCATAAAACTGTAGTGTATAATGTATTATAGACTACGATTTGGTAAAAACCGTAGTCAATAATATAATATACACTACGGTTTATATACAAAACCGTAGTCTATAATATGATATACACTACAGTTTATATACAAAACCGTAGTCTATACTACGATATAGACTACGGTTTTCATCTGCAGTTATATCTCTTGTTTTATGTAGTCTATCCTAAGCATACACTACGGTTGCTTGAAAAAAACCGTAATCTATACTACATTTACTACAGTTTTTATATATTTCATTATATACAAATATATTTTATAAATAATAATTTATTTTTAAATCTCAAATTCAAAATAAAAATACATAATGTCAATATCAAGATTGAAGCACCCACAATGTCATTATACAAAATAAATTCATAAAATAACATCCAAAGAACAAACAATTGTTTATCCAAAATGTAATTACTCAAATACATTAATTGAAAGTATAACTTTCATCTACCCTCACTAGTAAACACATCAATCCTCAACATTTAAAATTTGGAACGAATCCCCAGTACATTCTTGTCGCCCTTCAGATGCCTTTCTCGTTTATCTGGAAGAGGCTCACTACATTATCATAAAAAAATATAAACATAGTTAGATTGAAGAAAATTAATATAATCCAAATAAATTCAAAGTAAATGTCCAAACAAAATTCGTTAAAGCTGCAACATAACCATGCCCGAACTAGAATGCATAATTATGCAAACAAATCAACATAATAACATGAATTTTTTTTTCAAGTAGTACAATGCATCTTTACCACTATAAAGACTAAAATCAAACTGACGATAGAGTTTCTTCATCAAAAACAATCAAATAAAGAGAAGACGCATTTTTATCATAGATTTTCAGCAATATAAAGTACCTTTGGGGCAGCCATAGTGTACTCTTCAGGTAAAAACAGCTGAAGCTTAAAAATATATCCTACACAGTCAGGAAATTAGATAACAAATGATAACAATTAACACAAATCAGCTTTTATGATTCAGTTGATAAGAAAACAATCCAAACTTAAGTAAACCTTTTGTTGTAATAAAGCCAAGTGGCAGGCAACACATGTACAAAAAGAAGAAGACACAAGGCAGTTGTTACGTCTATATTTTATCATCTTAAGTGAAAGGATTTTCTGCTAGTATAAGTACGATTTTTAAAAATATTACTAAACACGAGAATGTGTTTATTCATCATCTAAACTATGACTCCACATATTAAAATAATAAAAATGAAAATGTCCAACTCCATCATTACTGTAATTCCATGTCAACTCTGCATATTACCTCCTTTTCTGCACTATCTACCTCAAACCTTTGATCTTAACCTGGAGAAGTGATAGAGATATTACATGTTTGAACTAAATCATCAAATACAGTCAAGAGAGAAAAGTCTAGATAAACAAGAGTTAAGAGAACACGAAGATAATACCCAAGTGAGTAGCCACCAATCCCTTCATGTCCAATCATAGAATATAGTCAATTTAAAGAAGAGGAGGGAGTACCAAATACTAAGTGAGAAAAATTAAATTTTCTATCAATGAGATTTTGGAGTAGTATAAAACAGGAGGCTGCAAATATTACATATATAAACGATGAGAAACAGAAACCTTCAGCAATTTTTTTCTCTTTTTTATTCAGAATTCATTAATCAATAACATGATTCAAGACTAGTGAGCCACAGTACATGGCTGGATAGCACAGCACAATCATCAACAGATAAGAATTCTAAGGCTGATAGCATAATAGCCTATATTTCAAGGGGAGGTAACCTCATCAAAGTCTAGGAACTGAGAACCCATATCGAAATCTAACACCTCAGGAATAATGGAAGAGCCAAACAATATTCCAATAATAAAGGCACTACTGTCTTATTAGTAAAACTAAAATCTGATATTAAACCATAAAAGGTGGCTTATGATCTTGTGTCTTTCACTTTTAAGTAAAGAGACATTTATACTACTATTTGTGACAGGAGATTGCTAAGTATAATTTGATCCACAGGCTTAAATTTTGGAAGACATTGTTGATAGGGTTAAGAACGCTCATTGTTTGTACTAATTTTACTTACACTATGAATCATTAACATTTCTATATCAGTATCCATAGACTATTGGGCAGCTATCCTACCTGCATATTATAAGTAGATACGACTAGTGTGAATGCTAGTAGTAAACGCTAGTTCTTTAAGAAAATAACATATGTTTCAAATCACCTCCCAACATCATGCACAAGGGCTAAAATTTGAGCTCAACAAACAGCACGCAGAAACAATATAAATAGCAGCTTTCCGCAAAGCATAAATAAATAAAAACTGAGTCGGAAATTACCCATCCCGAGAGCCGAAAGCTCCACTTCGTTGTGGAGCCGAAATTGACATCAATTTTGACTCTCCCTTACACCTGAAAATCTGAAGATTTTGGTCTATACCCTAAGATTTTTACCTTTAACTCAATTTAAAGAAGAGGAGGTGATCCCTAGAAATTTTGGCCAAAATAGGAATCCCTAACCAGAAAATAGGGAGAAGGGAATTTAGGGTTCCAATTTCTGAAAATCGAGAGCAAATCAAGGGAGAGTGAGTTCGAGAAAGTACAGAGAGTTCCAGAGAGATTGAAAATCTGAAAGAATGAGGAGGATAAGGGAAGATTACCTGGAGCGGGACTGAGCAGGAGAAACGGCGACCGCGGTGTTCGTTGTCGGGTGAGGAGGCGCCGGGAGGGAGAGCTGCTGTGATTAGGCGAGAGTGAAATTTTCGAGAAAGACAATGAAAATCGACAGAGTAGGGTTTAGGATCTTAAAAGAATATATCAACACTTTGATATATTAGTATATTATGTTCAGGAAACATTTTAAATCTAAACGATAGTTCAGTTGGCAATTGTATCAGCGAAAAGTCGAGTTTTCTTACGGGTACTGTGTTCGATTCTTCATTAATGAATTTTTATTTTTTTATCAAAATAATAATAGAATTTTTCTAAATTATATATAAATTATAATTAAATTATTAGTTTACCCATCTTAAATCAAAAATTTTCAAATATGTAAAATTAATAACATTTTAAAACAGAATATATTCTATATAAAAATTGAATTAATTATACTTGAAACTCAACCTATATTTTATAATCATACCATATAAAATATTATTTTAAATACTAAGAAATAAAAATAATCACAAAATTAAAAATATATATTTAATAAATATAATTTTATCTTACTATATCAAAAAGACACGCACATAGACTACGGTTTTTAAAAACCGTAGTGTATATATCAA